>JARQOC010000007.1:36381215-36485517 GCA_033576535.1 Allobates femoralis | reverse complement strand
CCAGGAAACAGAGTACAAGACTAGAGGACAGGAATGGTGTTATTGGGAAGGAGCACAGCAAGGGTTCCAAGACACAGAGCACAAGGAAGGCCTGACCAACAGTCAGCAATGCAGAAGCAAACGGACTTAATAATCAGGCACCTCCCATCAGAGGAGGTGGCCTGATATACCATGGAAGAGCAGCTATTGGTCAAGAGGAGTGTCAGGTTGGAACTTGCCGGCCCCTAGTCACAGGGAAGGAATGCACCTAGCGCGCCGCTGAGTAGGCTCATGAAAATCACCATAGTAATATGCTCATGTGCGAACCCGGCGGTCAGCTGACAGGAAGGGAACATGGCGACGGCTCTGAGACACAGCACGCCTGGAGGCCGGACGCCCGGTCGGCAGAGGAGCAGGAGATGCCGACTCGGGAAAGGTGAGCTGGGAAGTGGTGCCCTGGGGGCCTAACACATTGCAAGTCAAATGCGAGTCCAATCACAGCATGTTGCAATTGTACGCAAGTTTCACGTGCAAGAGGCCAATGCAAGTCTATAGTGTGAGCAACTATGGTTGGCTGTTTGTCTGACAGTGCAGTGAATATGCAATTACCTTAATCGGCAGCCTCGGAAGTAGCAACAGGAGACTAATAAGCCGGATCTAGTTATTCTATCTGTCATGAATGGATGATATTGCTCATGATTTTTTAAGGTATTGGAGAGTCAGTCCAGGCTAACTCCCTCATTCCCCCTCCCTTTTTGTTGGTTTCTGTGCAGTTTACATAGAAACAATTTCAGCATCCCCAGCTTAAGCCATTTACGACGCCCCAATAAATAACTTTCAAGGGGGTAGAGCTGGACACCAGTTTAAACCAGCTGGCTCTCTAAAGAAAATCTTTTGTCTAAATCCACCGTGTTTTCAATATTGAATTCAAGACGACCCGTTCATGCCACAAACACAGAATTCATATTTTCAGATTCATTACCGTGTGGTGCATTCAATGATGTATTTTGTACAGTTGTACAACGTTCAGGAACCTGGGAAGAGATTGCTGGCATTCCAAATAAGACCATCAAGTCATATTTGGTATCAAACTTCTCAAAATAACCTGACCTGGAAAATGAGTTATAAATCATAATTGTGAGACGGCCCCACCCACAGATATGGAAAAATGGGGATTTAGGAAGCATAGTGAGAGAGGTGGTACTCGAGGATCCTCCCAGGGAGGAGGGATCACTCTAAGTGGTGGGGGCCACAGATTGCCCTGGTTTAATAAAAGCAAAGAAGGATTTTTGGATCATTCTGCTCCAGAGGCCTGACAGTCCAGACCAGCTAACTGTACGACAGAATCTACCCATCCAGGAGAGAGGCCTCCTCCAAGGAACCATGTACCATGCGTGACTAGGTCTGAACCTTCTTACTTTATTCCTTTTGTTTTAACTGTTTATTCATACATGTAATTTGTCTCTTAGATAATATTCTGTACATTCTTTGTAACCATTGCCCTATTTCGGAGTAAACTATTTTAATTTACTAGCTTCGATCTACTTGTCCTATGACGATTTCTCACGTCCTCCCTGCTCATTTTTTACGCTATCGCACAGGTTACCGATCCACCTGAAAGAGGTCGGTGGTGGCAGCATACTTCTGTATTTATGTGATATTGTGGCCTGAGGGTGACTGGATTGAGGTATATATACGTTCCTGGCAGGAACTGGTGGTATATATACATCCTGTCACATCACGTGCCGCAGTAGACAACATAAATTAGAGCAGCTGGGCACCTTTCTTATCCTCTGGCAATACCGGATTTGACCAGACGGCTAAGGGGGCGCCAGAGAGCTGCAGGTCCTGACTAAGCTTAATCGTGACAATTGGTGGCAGAGCGGTGGGATCATAGGACATTAGTGATCTGGTTTGAGCAATCATTCCTCTCACTAAAAACTTGCACAGTTCTTACAAGAACTCTGCACAAAAGTTTTGAAGATCGAACTCAGTGGTTATTAGATCTGAGACAATACTGTGTGTGTAGCAGTTACCCCTCCCCCTCTTTGTTTTTTCTATTCTATCTTTGATTTGGAAACCATGGTCTTGGTTGGAGAGCTTGGTTACGGCCAGATGAAAAGGGACGTTCTAGTGGGAATATGTACGGCCAACGGCATTGACCCTACGGGCAAAACCAGAGACCAAATGGCTGCAGTGCTGGCACGACTTGAAGCAGAGCAAGCCCGTCACCAGAGCCCAGTGAATGGAGAGGCCAGCCAAAGCCATGTCCGTGCTGATGTACAGCGTCCGGCTGCAGAGGTCAGTCAGAGCATGGACGGTGTTGCTGCTGAGGCCGAACCTGTGGATGTAAGCCAAGTCCTACAAGGTGTTCCTACAGGGGTCCCACCTGTAGACGCACGCTGCGTCAGCGACCAGGTCAGCATGGACCCCTACCTGCAACTGGCCTTACAGCAATATCCCGCGGAGGATTCCCAAGGACGCCTGCAGCTCATTCAGCAATACCGAGAGGCTGCAGAGCGGCGAGCCGAGCGAGAGGCTGAGAGAGCCGAGCGGCAGGCCCAAGCCGACCGAGAGGCTGCAGAGCGACGGGCTGAGGCCCAAGCTCAGAGAGAGCACGACCTGCGGATGGCCCAGCTGGAAAGGCAGTCATCTACCCCATTGAACTCTGAATCAACCCGTTCAACCACCTTCCAGCCGAATTCCAAGCATTTCCCTGTGCTGGATGACAACGGTGATCTGGACATTTTTCTGAGGGGTTTTGAGAAGGCGTGCTTACAGTACCAGCTGCCGAATGACCAGTATGCCCCGTTCCTCATTGCAGCGTTGAGAGACAAAGCTATGGCGGCGTTCGTGGCTCTTCCTCGAGAGCTAGATGGGAACTATGCAGCCATTAAGGAGGCTCTAATCCAGAGGTTCCAGCTGACTCCTGAGGTGTACCGCAGAAAGTTCCGGAACCTCCAGCGTGGACCACACGACAGCTATAGTGATGTGGTCCACGGGCTCAGAACCAACTTTGAGCAGTGGATTCAAGGACTGAAAGTGACCACCTTTGAGCAGATAAAGGATCTGATGGTGAAAGACCAGTTCCTGCATCTTTGCCCCACGGAGGTGCGACAGTTCGTGATGGATCGGGAGCCACCAGATGCGAACAAAGCAGCACAGATCGCAGACACGTATGAGGCCAACCGGAGACCGGAGGTGCGGAAGTCGATCGTCACCAACGGGAAAGGGGGTAAGCCATTCAACATCACCCCTGCCCCTGCCAGCCGACCTTCTGGAGGTCCTGTCCCCGCTGCCAGCACGTGGCTGACAGCTGATGCACGTAAGTGCTTTACCTGTGGACAACCGGGACATGTGAGTGCCACGTGTCCGGAGAGGCAGAAGAGGAGCCTCGCATCGGAGGCCCCAGGGCCTAGTGCTGCAATTTATTTGGTGGGTGGTACGGGTGGGAGTCCCCGGGAGAACTTGCAGTCGGTCACGGTGGGTAACACAATCACTGTGGGGCTCAAGGACTCTGGGGCAGAACGAACTCTCATCCGCCCCGAATACGTGTATCCCCATGAACTTATCCCTGGAAAGACACTGACTGTCACCGGTATCGGGGGTGAGCGCCGATATTTACCCATGGCCCGAGTTTATCTGGACTGGGTGTGGGAAGAGGGTGGAGGGAGGTTGGGGTGACCAAGAATCTCCCCGCCAATGTGCTATTGGGAATAGATTTGGGGCGGTTGGTTGCCCATTATGTTCCTGATAACCCCCCCAGGTCTGATATATCGGGAATTGTCAATGTTGATAATGGGAAAGGTAAAGTCCCTGTGAAGAAGGTGAAGGGTAATGTCAATGTTGATGGTGTGCCAAGAAATGTCAATATTGAAAATGGGAATGGTAATAATGTTGATGATGATGTTGATGATTATGTTCCTGAAGAACAGGGAAATGTCAATGTGTTGCCTGTGAATAAAGTGAATCCTGATGTTAGGGAACTCAGTGATATCACACTGCAGGTTGCTATCACTGAAGATCCCAGGAAGGTAGCAGGAATCAGCACTATGGGAGATGGAGGCAGGCATGGCAACCACAAGAGCAGTGGTCGTGTGCCACCTGCCAAGGTCACGACGGACTGTGACATGGCAGGTGCTAGCTGCTCCATGACAAGTGCTGATCCGGAGGCCTCACAGCGTGATGGACCTCGTGGTGGAGGAGAACTCAGTGATGTTACGCCACGAGCTGGCATCGCTGAGGGTTTCCTCCCCGGTGCAACATTGGTTGCGAAGGTAGATGGTGGCAGGCATGAGGACCCTGGGGAACATGGCCTCATGCAGCGTGCCAGTGTCACGATGGACTGTGACATGGCAGGTGCTAGCTGCTCCATGGTAAGTGCTGGTCCTGAGGCATCACATCGTGATGGGCCTCATGGTGGAGGAGGACTCGGTGATGTCACGCCACGAGCTGGCATCGCTGAGGGTCCCCTCCAGGTAGTAGACCTCGTGGCTAGGGGAGACGGAGGCGGGCATGGTAACCACAAGAGCAGTGGTTACATGCCACCTGCCAGTGTTACAACAGACTGTGACATGGCGGGTGCGAGCTGCTCCATCCTTAGCCGGGATCCCGAGGGATCACCAGAAGAGGGAAAAGTGCTTTCACCCAACTGGGCACGAGGATGGGAACACAGAGCCCATAATCCGTCCGGCTGTCGGGAAAGCTGTGTTCACTACCTGCCAGGGTGATGGAGGAGCAGCCTCCATATCCTGTCAGAGTAGAGAAAGACCACCCTCCACAGTCGGCCTAGATGATGTGGAGATTGGGCCCGTTGTTTATCCGACTGATTGGAAAACTGGCCTCCCTGCCGTTCAGGACCATGGGAAAGAGGTACCCCTGGCTTGTCCGGATGGGAGACTGGTACGCTTGGTCTGCCAGGAAGATGGAAGAGCAAACCCCCTCTCCTGTCAGAAAGGCGAAATGGCAGTCCCAACAGCCTGTCAAGTTAAGGGACTGTCACAGTCCCCAGCTTGTCAGGGTGATGGGAAAGCTGGGTGGCTGGACAGCCAGGTCAATGAGAGAGTGGCGTTATTTCCCGGGGAGATGGCCTTCCGAGGTGCTCTCGCCCGCAGACTGAGTACTGGGAATGCAGAGACCGCACTGCATTCTGGGTCCTCAGCCTGTAGAGAAATAACCGGACCACCTGCCGACCCAGAACAGGTCCAAGATGGTTCCTGTGAGGTCGGGGCTTCTGCCTCCCTTCTGGCTACCTCTAGCCAGGGGATTCAGACTGTCTCACCAGCAGAAGACAGTCCTGAGGTGCTGGAAGACCCCGCAGAGACCTCAGTCTCTGAACCAGAACCAAAGAAGGTTCTATGGGATCCAGGTAGAAGGAGGGATCACCCATTGACGTATGGCAGACAGCTCAGAGATCTCTCTTCCATAGCGTCATCGAAAAGGGGGAGGTGTCATGAATGGATGATATTGCTCATGATTTTTTAAGGTATTGGAGAGTCAGTCCAGGCTAACTCCCTCATTCCCCCTCCCTTTTTGTTGGTTTCTGTGCAGTTTACATAGAAACAATTTCAGCATCCCCAGCTTAAGCCATTTACGACGCCCCAATAAATAACTTTCAAGGGGGTAGAGCTGGACACCAGTTTAAACCAGCTGGCTCTCTAAAGAAAATCTTTTGTCTAAATCCACCGTGTTTTCAATATTGAATTCAAGACGACCCGTTCATGCCACAAACACAGAATTCATATTTTCAGATTCATTACCGTGTGGTGCATTCAATGATGTATTTTGTACAGTTGTACAACGTTCAGGAACCTGGGAAGAGATTGCTGGCATTCCAAATAAGACCATCAAGTCATATTTGGTATCAAACTTCTCAAAATAACCTGACCTGGAAAATGAGTTATAAATCATAATTGTGAGACGGCCCCACCCACAGATATGGAAAAATGGGGATTTAGGAAGCATAGTGAGAGAGGTGGTACTCGAGGATCCTCCCAGGGAGGAGGGATCACTCTAAGTGGTGGGGGCCACAGATTGCCCTGGTTTAATAAAAGCAAAGAAGGATTTTTGGGTCATTCTGCTCCAGAGGCCTGACAGTCCAGACCAGCTAACTGTACGACAGAATCTACCCATCCAGGAGAGAGGCCTCCTCCAAGGAACCATGTACCATGCGTGACTAGGTCTGAACCTTCTTACTTTATTCCTTTTGTTTTAACTGTTTATTCATACATGTAATTTGTCTCTTAGATAATATTCTGTACATTCTTTGTAACCATTGCCCTATTTCGGAGTAAACTATTTTAATTTACTAGCTTCGATCTACTTGTCCTATGACGATTTCTCACGTCCTCCCTGCTCATTTTTTACGCTATCGCACAGGTTACCGATCCACCTGAAAGAGGTCGGTGGTGGCAGCATACTTCTGTATTTATGTGATATTGTGGCCTGAGGGTGACTGGATTGAGGTATATATACGTTCCTGGCAGGAACTGGTGGTATATATACATCCTGTCACATCACGTGCCGCAGTAGACAACATAAATTAGAGCAGCTGGGCACCTTTCTTATCCTCTGGCAATACCGGATTTGACCAGACGGCTAAGGGGGCGCCAGAGAGCTGCAGGTCCTGACTAAGCTAATCGTGACACTATCCATTCTAACGTTTACTTGCATGGTAAAGCCAATGCTACAAACTCGCACCCAGATCGCACCCAGAAAGCACAATGTGCGAGTTTGTAGCATTGGCTTTTCCATGCTGGTAAACGTTACCCGTTCCCTTCTTGTACCTCAAGATCCTATGAATGGACCCATCCTGTGCCTCCTTTTTCCACCCTCTAAGATGTTATCCTTGCACCGCTATGTAATATATACCCATGGGTTTGGTAATGTTAATCCCCCTGCCTTCTTCTCCCTTTGTAAGGTTTCCATTCCAATCTTTGCCTGGCGCTTCCCTCATGCTGATTCCCTGAAAATGGTATTTATTTTATGGAAATGCCTCTTCGGGATCCAGACTGGAGCATTATGCAATACATATATCAACTGTGGCATTAATACCATCTTAATTAAATTAATACGGCCTACCACTGATAATTGTAGTTTGCACCACACTCCGGCCTTACTATGAAATTTCCCCAACAAAGGAAGCAAGTTAAGTTCAGTAAATCGCAAAAGGGGAAGCGAGACCCATATCCTTAAATATTTACATTTCTGAACAATTTCAAGTTGTCTACCCCTCTCAGCTAACTCCTCTTCTCTCAGTTCTTATCTACTGCTAAAATGCACGATTTATGCCAATTGATCTGTAGACCTGACAGGACGCCAAGGTGTTCAATAATTACCATTACATTATTGAGTGCTTCCTCACTATTCTCCAAAAATAGTAGTATATCGTTGGCATACAGGGCGGTTTGCTCCTCAATGTCCCCAAATTTAAACCCGGTCACTCTGTTAGATGGCCTGATCATGGCGGCCAGTGGTTCCACTGCCACCGCAAAAAGCAGCGGCGACAGTGGACACCCCTGACTAGTGCCCCTAAACAACTAAAATCCCCGAGAAACTAAACCCATTTACCCTAATTTTGACCACTGGAGAGGAGTACAGGAGCTTTAACCAGGAGATAAAAACTGATCCAAAGCCCATGTCTTCCCATAGATACCTCCACTCCACACTATCACCACTTTCTACATTGGTTATCCGCCGGCAACTGTAAATTTAAGAATAATCTCAAATTAATTGACGTGGACCTGTGTGGCATGAAACCAGACTGCTCCGTATGTATCAGTTTCTGGATAGCCCTGGTCAAGCGAGTCGCCAGTATCTTAGCAAGGATCTTGACATCTGACGTTAGTAGAGAGATGGGCCTATAAGATTCAGTCAGTGTGGTGTCTTTCCCATCTTTAGGGATAACCACCACCACCACTTCCTCCATGGACTTCAGCAATGCACCCCTCTCCAGCGCCCTCTCAAACATTTCTTTCATATGGGGTGCCAATATTTCTATCATTTCTTTATATATCTACCCAAGTATACCATCAGATCCAGGGGATCCATCATTGCACATAAAAAGTATCGCATTTTCCACTTCTTCCACCGTCAGGGACCTATCCAAATCATGCCTATCCATATCGTCCAATTTAGGCAACTCAATAACCTCCAAAACGTTTTCAAGTTCTTGGTCTGAGGACTGTAATGCAGAGGTGTACAATCCCGCATAGAATGCTCTAAAGATCTCAAGTATGTTAGAGGTGTCAGTGACCACCTGTCCATTACCATTAGTCAGTTTATAAACTCGGGACGTCCCCCTCTGCGCGGCAGAAACAACGGACAGTAAATTCCCCACTCTCTCCCCTTCTTCATAAAACATTGATTTCTGGAACATCTTCTTCCTATCTATTCCTTATGTGGCGCCCCGCAACGAGTGCGTCACAGGAGGGTATTGCAGCCATAAATGCAGCAGCAATATTCTCTGACCCAGCAGTTATGTGGTTAAATCAGAGATCCATACCCTGCATGCCTCACTTAGCATAGAGGGCCAATCAGGGTCCTGGTGGGCGGAGTGCAAGGCTAGTGTGTAGTGGAAGTTTAGTCCAGCTTAGAGAGTTCTAGTCTCGGGTCTGGAGAAGTAACAGCAACTTAGAAGACCTCTGCAGATTCCCAGCTCTGCAACCTAGGAGAGGGGGTTGCACAGTCGGTGCAGCCCCCTGGCCACCTTCTACCAGCCATCTCCTCACTTTTACCACGGTTGAGCACCATTACTCCCGGTGCATTACCAACCGAACTTGGGCATCAACATGCAGGTCCAAAACCACCCCACGCCCTTATACAGCCGGTTTGCTGGTACCGAAGCTAGCAGCAGTTCAGCTCTGCTATGCGAACCAGAAGAGTGGAGGAGCAGCTCTACAGGAGCACCCCACCATCGCCAAATCCAGTCGTCTAACCAGCGGTATACCCACCAAGGGACCCAAGGCTCCCCAAAACGTCCATCACGTATACTTTGGATAGGGCATTCAAGCAGCCTCCCTGTACCCGACTTGGTATTCCTGGGCGACAACGGCAACCTACTTAGTTAGAATGGAGGAACACCGCGGATCTCTGAGGGACACCTATCACTGCTGAGTCCACCCGGTCTGCTACCTACAACTGTATACCATGTACTGCTTGCTGGCTACAGTAAAGGACCAGTTACAGAGACTTACAGTGTCCGTGCTTCCTTATGACTACGTCCGTCTGCACACAAGGTAACCGCAGCTGCCGCACAACATCTTAAGCAGCTCCAGTCTCCGGGGATCACCGCTCAGCCTGTGGGGAGCGTTCCATTTTGCTGCTATCCATCCCCAGGAGGCCTCGCAGCGTCGGTAAAGTTACCGAACTACTCATAGGTGGCGTCACGAAACAATTAACCCCTTAATCTGTTCCCACAAGACGTCTCTTCTTTTTGATCTGCACTCAACCGGGCCCCACTACCGGCAGGCGCGGTCCACCCGTGACAAGGAGGAAGAAGCTACTGCCTATCTAAACCGGAGTCCCGGCCACGGTGAGTCACTTACAAATATAGTTTGTTTACCCATTCATGCACCATCTTCAACCTGCTTTGAGCCACCCTAGAGGGGTTAGCTATCAGCTCTATCCACAGTATGCCCTACTCAACTTGTCTCTGACAGCTTGATCCTCCAGTCTAGTCTGCGTCTTTCGTCTAGCGATACTCCTAATAAACTATCCCCGTAGAAATGCTTTCATGGAGTCCCACGCCACATTTACCTCCACTCTCCTGTCATTCATTTGGAAAAACTCTGCAAGTTCTTTTTTGATGCTATCCATATCCAGACATTTAAGCCACTCCGGATTTAATTGCCAACCCCCTCTTTTCCCTAAATCAGGACTCATACATACAGTATAGTCACTTCTATAGCACTATGATCAAAAATCACTCTCTGTAAATACTGCACATCAGTCACCAGTCCATCCATCCTAATGATGCTCAGTGCCAGGAAAATTTGCGATAGCGTATTATGGGTCGAGGAGTAACATGAGAAACATTTCCTACCCTCATTCTGTACTCTCCACAAATCAATCATACCAATCTCACAAACATAATTACCAAATGGAGTCATCCGATCACATATATTCCCCACATTCCCTTGTCCAGCCCTGTCCCAGCACTCATTCATCACATTGTTCATATCCACAATTATCATCATCGGGATCCCCACCCCCCCGTCTAGACAAGTCTAGTATCTCTTGCAGTTTTGTTTTGGATTACGGAGGCAGGATATATAAATCCACAATAATCATTCATATACCATGAATCTTACATATTAAAAACACATATTGGCCATCCTTATCTATGTGGGATTCAGTCTCCTCAAAATGCGAATGGGCATATATCAGCACAGACACTCCTCTAGCGTATGCTGAAAATGTGGAATGATATGCTTTGACAAGCCATTTCCTCTCCAGCCACTTCACCTTCTCCTTGACTAAATGAGTCTCCTGCAGGCATGTCATACTCGGGTTTCATTGTCTAACACAATTTAAAACTGCTGTACGTTTAATAATATCTCAAATCCCTCGTACATTCCAGCTCAGTATTTTGATCTTACTGCTCATCTTGTTTTAATATATGACTCACCGTGGCCGGCTGACTCCGGTTGATACAGGCGATTCTTCTCCTTCCTTGTCACGGGTGGACCGCGCCTGCCGGTAGTGGGGCCCGGTGTAGTGCAGATCAAAATTGAGGACGTCTTAGTGGGAACAGATTAAAGGGGATTTAATTTGTTTTCTTCGTGACGCCACCTATGAGTAGTTCGGTAAGGGCTACCGACGCTGCGGAACCTCCGGGGTGATGGACAGCAGCAAGATGTTACGCTCCCCACAGGCTGAGCGGTGAGCCCCGGAGGCTGGAGCTGCTCAAGATGTTGTGCGGCAGCTGCGGTTACCTTTAGTTAATGACGGACAGTTCATAAGGAAACACGGACACAGATAGTCTCTGCAACGGGTCTTTACTGTAACCAGCAGGCAGTACATGGCTTACAGTGGTTGAGTAGAAGACCGGGTGGACTCAGCAGTGATAGTGCTCCTCAGAGATCCGCAGTGTTCCTCCATTCTACCTACTTAGTTTCTCTTGCCAGCGTCGCCCAGGAATACCAGATCGGGTACGGGGAGGCTGCTTCAATGCCCTATCCATGATGTACGTTCTGGATGCTTTGGGGAGCCTTGGATCCCTCAGTGGGTACACCGCTGGTTAGACGACTGGAAACTGGCTGGTGGTGGGGTGCTCCTGTAAAGCTGATCCTCCACGGGGCTGGTTCGCGTGGCAGAGGTGAACTGCTGCCAGCTTCGGTACCAGTGAACCGGCTGTGAGTTGTGGGCACGGGAGTCTTTTGGGAACCCGTGTAGATATGCCCAATCCCGGTAGTTAAGGCCTCAGGTGCGGACACCCGACCGGTGACGGCCCAGGGGCCCGCACGAGGTGCGGAGCCCCCGCTCCTCTCCAAGTTCTAGTCTGCTCTCTTCAGGTTCTAGATTCTCTTCTGTGTTCAGACTGTCTAGATTATTCTGTGTTCTCTTACACTACCCTAACACTCCACCCACCAGGACCTAGGATTGGTCCTCTGTTCTAGGTGTTGTATGTTGGGTTGGATCTCAGAGTTAACTATTGCACTGCTTTGTCAGAGAATATTGCGGCTGCAATACTCCCTTGTGACGCACTCGTTGCGGGGCGCCACACTATATGCCATGTCACACAACATTTTCCCTTCCCCTCCCTCCTCCCCATCCCATCTAAAGCAATACCCCACCCAAACCGCACCCCCCTCCCATATTCTTCCTATCTCTCTTCCCCTATTTGCCTCTCTATCCATAGAAAGTGGGTGAAAAGGATACCCAGCAACTGTGGAAATGTCTCCTGTGCAAAGGTTGTCACAACACCATTACCGTCCACCGTTTCCACCGCCTAAAGCAAAACTTAAGTCCTTGAAAAAAACTATAAAGTTAGAAACTTTTAAACCGAAAGGTCAATCAAATTTCCTAAATCAGGTGTCACATAACTCCGCTGCAGGACATGAGTTCAGTATCCAAAACTGTCAGATGCTCATCACTTGATTTTATCCTTCTCCGCCCTGAGCTTGGTGAGATGCAATTCCAGCTATTAAATGGTGTCCTCTGGTGACTGGAAGAAAAGGACACCTCCTGTGGTGACCACTCTTAATTTTACCGGGTACAGAGTGGAGTATGAAACTTCCAGTGCTCTGAGTCTTTTCTTTATCTCGCTGTACCTCATGCGCAATTTCTGGACTTCCGCAGAATAATCAGGATATATTTCAATGCGCTGTCCATTCATGGTAAACTACATATGCGTTCTAGCCATCCGAAGGATAATGTCTCTATCTCGACAGTTTAATATCCTAGCCAGGATTGTGCGAGGGCCATAGCCTGGGGGCAGGGGTCTCAGAGATGCGATGAGCTCTTTCGATAGAGAATATTCTGGTCAGCCCATCTTGGCCAAATTTGGTTAATAGCCACTGCTGAATAAAGTTTGAAGGGTCATTGCCCTCTGCTTTTTCCAGGACCCTCACAATACAGAGATCGTTCCTCCTAGAATGGTTCTCCAGGTCGTCATTTTTAAGTCACGTCAGATATCTTTTGCATGTGCTGATTCTGAGTGTTGTGCACCTTGTTTAGATGATCCTCAGTAGCACTCACTCGCTCTTCCACTGCACTCATTCTGACATCTGCTTTAATCCCCACCATCTCGTTCTTCAGTCCATCAACTCTTAGGGTACCTTTACACACGGCTACATTTGTAGCTTGTCACCAGGTAACTTACTGGTTGCAGTGAAATCATGGAGAGATTATTCCATTTGTACACAGCAACAAGATAGAACCATGTATCCATGATTTCACTGCAACCAGTAAGTTACCTGGTGACAAGCTACAAATGTAGCCGTGTGTAAAGGTACCCTTAGTGTCAAAGTGGTCAGCACAGTTTTGTAGAAAGAAACAACCTGGAAAACATCCCCCTCCACAGAGCTTCCAGCAGCTCCCAGAGTCTCATCACCAGGGTTTCCCTTACTTGTACTGTGCTCCTCTTCATCCTCTGCTCCTCTCTCATCTTCCTCCAGCTCCTTTTCTGCCCCTGCCTTCCCCTCCTGTTGGTTTCCTTAGTCTGTGACTGGCCCTGCGTCCCTCGCATAGCTTTGGAGTTTCTCCCACCATTGCAAGACTCCTCTCATAAGCTGCATTGAGCTTTCCCACCTCCTTTTCCTCTCTCCCCCGCCATCTTGGGCCGACAGGCTGCACCTGGCTCCAGTGTCCCCCTGCCTCCTCCGCACCATCACGCAGCACAACACCTCTAAAAGGGATCCACAGGCTCCCGGGACCTTCTGGCACTGGTATCTAGGCAGGTACCGGTAGTGTTCAGGTTTCAAGCAGGATAATAAATGATTTCAGAGGTGGAGAAGTTCGGCCACCCGACCGTTCACGTCTAGCGCTAGGCCACGCCCCTAAGCCTGAGATTCTTAATGTCAGGTTAAGTTAGAGCCAGCCATTAAGAAAAACCAATAAAGGGTTAAAAAACACACACCACAGAGTGAAATAATTTATTAGAAATAAAGAGACAGACACGCTTAGGGAATCCATCTGTATTACCCCCACGCAGCCCTCCAACGATCCTGGTGTTCTGTCATCTCTTTTCTGTCTTCTCTCTTCTCCTTCTAATGATGCATGTCTGCTACATCTCACAGCAGGGGGCAGAAGTGCGCTCTCCTTGCTGTGTGATCAGTGAATGAGACTGTGGCTGTTAAGCGGTGACGTCACTGCTGACTACATTGCTATAATAACCAAGTAAGCGGTTACTATAGCAACGATGAGTAGTGGCAAAATCACGGTGGCTTATGAATGACCCGACTCATACACAAGCCGCAGGCGTTAACTCCCTGCTTACCAAAATGGCAGCGTCAGTAAGCAGGGAGTTAACTCTGTTGTTACCGCGGCTGCAGTATGAGTGGCACATAGAGCAGTCGTGGTCACAACACCGGTAAGCAGGGAGTTAACTCAGCTGTGACCGCGGCTGCTCTATGTGCTGCTCATACTGCAGCCACGGTCACAACAGAGTTAACTCCCTGCTTACCGGCACTGCTGCTATCGGTAAGCAGGGAGTTAACTCCTGCAGCTTGTATATGAGTCGGCTCATTCATAAGCCACCGTGATTTCGCTGCTGCTCATCATTGCTATCATCATTATTTGATTACTATAGCAAGTGATATCCCCACTTAACACCCACAGTCTCATTCACTGATCACACAGCATGGGGAGTGGACTTCCGCCCCTTGCTGTGTGATATAGAAGACATGCATCATTTGAAGTAGAAGACAGAAGACAGAACACCAGGATTGTTAGAGGGCTGCATGGGGGTAATACTGATGAAGTCCCTAAGCATGTCTGTCTCTTTATTTCTTATAAATTATTTTTACTCTGTGTGGTGTCTTTTTTTTAACCCTTAATTGAAAATTCTTAATGGCTGGGTCTAACTTGGCCTGACATTAAGAATATCGGGCATAATACCAGCTGGTAAAACAAAGCTGATATTAACCCCTTATTACCCAGTGTGCCACCCGCCATCAGGGCCGCTGGAAGAGCCTGGTAAAGCACCTAGAAATTACACTTTTTATAAATGCGCCATTTTCAGGGGCGCCTGTCGGCTGCTATTCTTTAGCGTGGGGTGGCCCTAAAACAATGGGCCCTCATCCCGCTGAGAATACCAGCCCTCAGCTGCCTAGTTTCACCATGGCTGACAAATAAAAACTGGGCAGAGCCCACACATTTTTTTTTGCCAGCCAAGGGTAAATTAGGCAGCTGAGGGTGGCAGCTTGCAGTTGTCTGCTTTCATCGGGCTGGACTTAAAAATGCTGCGAAGCCCCATGCATTTTTTTAGATTAATTATTTATTTAACACCCTATCATTGGCAGTTTGGTTGCCATACACTAATGTGTATGGCAACCAAGAAGAATCACTGTTCAGATTGAGGAAATCCAGACTGACTACAACAGCCAATCACAGAGGCTCTCACAGAGTGAGAGCTTCTGTGATTGGTTGTTTGTTTGACAGTGCAGTGAATATGCAATTTGCCTAATAGGCGGCCCCTGAAGAAACAGCTTGAGACTGTTAAGCTTGATCTAGCTATTCTATCCATCTGCTCTTATCTCAGTTTATACACCAGGCGAAAGACTGTGCTTAAATTGCATTGCACACTGACCACATTCGCACCACAGTCACAGCACACTCATTGCTCTGGCAACACACTCGCACCAGACTCGCAGGACCATATGGTAAGCACTCGCATGATTGTCATCCATCAAAAACGCTCTGAATTTCATGCATGCTAGTGTGCCTCCACCCTTTGCAGTATTTACATCCCAGGAGATGGTGGTGAGCCACAAATAAATGAGTATAGCTAAAAGCAGCAGATCACTACCACAGAATGTTTATGCTCACTTACCTTTCAGTGATTGGAACTCAGCACACAAGAATTCGGCTTCTTCTGAAACTCTCGCTTCAAGAGATTTTTTTCCCATGCCAAAATCTCTCAATGTAGTTAAGGAAAATCTTCTTTGCTCCTGCCATGCTCGACCATAATGTGCCAGACTCACCCCTGTTAACAGATAATGAAAATATCACATACATTGGAATTCATTGTCATTTGAACAAAATACAGACATTTTGCACAAACAAAAATATCCACAAGTGTTGTATCATGTAATAGTGCAGCTATGGTGCTAACCGCGCAGTTGTTAGACTAGCTATAATGACATGATCACCTGACTAAGCACAGCTGGAAGTATTGCACAATGGAGAAATACAGTAAAAATATGCAGTACTTGGGTCTGATAGTCCTAATAGCAATAATTTTCCTCCTCAACACAGTTTAAGGGCTCGCTCACAGTGGCATATAACTCAAACAAGTTCTATCTGATGTTTTATCTGATAGCACTCACTCACTCCAATAATATTATATGGGGCAGTGCCAACCAGTGCTTTTTTATCATGCTGAATCAGCCTGAGAAAAAAAATTGCTGCATGCCAAGATTGGCAGCATATATCGGACTGTGCATACCTATTTGTCTATACAGTATGTGCTTGCAAAACATCGGACTGCACACGGATATCCAGTGGCATAACTAGAGTCTGGTGGGACCTGATGCGAAATTTAGACCTGAACCCCCCTATGCACACGTTGGCCATATGTATGGGCCCTGTTTAGCATTCTAAACACTTTAAAGACTCACAAATTGACCCCTCTTTCCCTTCATTATGTATTAAAGTCTCTCATCCTGCTATATATGGTCCTCATACTGGAATATAGCCCTTATCATGGAATAAATGTCCCCCATTATGAATCATATGGTCTTCCTTCTCATGCCACCATAGTCCTCCAATTATTATAATGCATCCCCATATTCCTCCATATCTTACAATGTACCCCCATATTCCTCTATGTATTATAATGCAGCCCATAGTCCCCCATTCATAAGGTAGCCCCAATACTCCAATTAATATAATGCACCCCCATTATCCTACATATAGTATAATGTAGTCTCATAGTCCTCCATATAGTATAATACAGCCTCACAACCCTCCATATAGTATAATGCAGCCTCATAGCCCTTAATACAGTATAATGCAGGCTCAGTTCTCCATATAGTGCAGCCTCATAACTCTCCTTATAGTGCAGCCTCATAAGTCTCCATATAGTGTAATGCACCCCCGTCCTCCCCACCATAGTTCTCTGGCCACCTTGCATTCCCTTATTTAAAAAAATAAATCTGCGCTTATCTTTTATGGTTTCCTTGCTGCTCTGATCTCCTTATAAAAACTGAAGAGAAGACTTAGGAGGAGGAGGTGCTGAGTTGCTTTCCACTGTGGAACGCATAAAGCTGGAAGTGCCGCCTACTATTGTGGAGGAGGGGGCACAAGGCTGCTAAATACGTTGCACATGGAAAGCCAACTGGTAAGATGAAGCGAGGAGAGGGGCAGCAGCAGTAGGAAGCAGGAGGCTCCTCTCCACCCCTCCACTCCTCTTCCTGACACATGGGTCTCATAGCTGTGTCCGCTGCCGCGCAAGTCCATGTGAAGCAAGCACAGGGGGCGGCGGGCAGTGCGGGCCACTGTATGTCCGGGCCCCGTCGCAGCCGCGACCCCTGCGACTACGATCGTTATGCCCCTGCAGATATCATCTGTGTATAGTTTGATACACACCGATACAGATAATGGAGAAATTTAGTTTTCCATTTTCTTTGCACCTGTCCTCGGATTCTCACATGCGAGACAATTGGATCACCGTAAATAAAATTCCATTTCAATTTAGAGCAAATTTTTAGCTAAGTGTCATTTGCATAATCCATCGGTATCACTCTCTAAACTAGTTGGAGCGAGCACTTTCAATGAGTAGGAACAGAGGACAACTGATTTGTATGCATAAAATTGCTCTCAATATGCTTCTGTGGTGCCCCTGGGTCTGACTGCCAAAAAATGGTTTCATATATATAATGTTTTATATGTGTATTACCAGCTTTGATGTTAGTTTCTATTTCTCTTCTGTATAACAAGTACCGAGATATTTCTGCCTGCACCGTCACTGAGACTGTGCAAGTTTGCTTGTTTAGAGTGCAATACAGTCCCTGGGAGGGAGGAGGTGCTTAGGCTAAGTTCAGATGTGGCGTAATGCCTGCGTATTCCTGCGTTTCTGTGGCGCTTTTGAGCGCTCGCATAAATGCATTGCAAAATAATGCTGGATACTAGGGATGAGCGAGTATGCTTGTCACTACTTGGTACTCGCACGAATATCTCGGTACTGGGGGTATTCGGCGAGTACCGAGTAATCCCGCGATACTCTTGCTATGCTCTGGGTCCACCTCCCTGCATGTTGGCGCTCTTTACAGAGCCAGCTCGTATGCAGGGATTGGCTAACAGCCACTGTAAAGCCACAGCCCTGTTGGTTGTGGCTTTACAGTGATTGGCTGGCTGCACAGCGTCATTAGGTCTTTATAAGACCTGACCGCGCTATGCTCGTCACTCTGCTCCATTAGACAGTCAGTGTAGGAAGAACTGCTGCTGATTGAGGGACAGATTTTTGGCCTTTCAGCTAGTGTAGGCTAAGGGCTGCTAATCTAATTACCACAACAGTCCTTCTGAGGACTAATAGAGCTGTATACAGGCAGGGAGGTAGAGTATATAGCAAACTTCGTTGTGCCAGTATACCAGCCTGCATCACATCTGGGGCTGGTGGACAGGCTGGAAATCACATCCAATCTAAAACAGTGCTTTTAGGGATTAATTTAGCTCTCTATAGGCAGATGTGGGTTGTAGTGGAAATTAGTGTACGCCAAAACACTCTGTATTCTCGTCAGTGTTTGTCTCTGACCAGTCAACCTGCTGGGATTTAACCTCAAATCTGTAATCTCAGTGTCCAGCTAAAAACCAACTCTTGTCTGTATTCATTTACCATTTTTGTGAGGCAGGAGTGGGTTGTAGCGGAAATTAGTTTATGCCAAAACACTCTGTATTCTCGTCAACGATTGTGTCTGACCGGTACACCTGCTAGGATTTAACCTCTAATCTGTAACCTCAGTGTCCAGCTAAAAAACAACTCTTGTCTGCATTCATTTACCTTTTTTGTGCGGCAGGAGTGGGTTGTAGCTCCAATTTGTATACGCCAAAACACTCAGTATACTCGTGTCAGCATTTGTGTCTGAGCAGTATAGCTGATGTAATTTAATCTCTAATCTCAGTATCCAGCTCAAAAACAACTGGTCAGCATTTTCAGCTGACACGCGGGTGCGTTTATCAGTAATGATTCAACCTGCGGCAATAAAAACACGCTCTGCCAAAACACTAGCGGCAGGGCAGGCCAGGACTTCCATGCTATAGAGGGACAATTCCTGCTTGGATACCCAATAATTATAAGGCACAGAGGAATCTAGGAGCACTTTCATACGATCGGCAAGGTACTCCTTCAGCATCTTTACAAACTTTGCAGTCCTTGTGACAGTACCCAGCACCTGAGGGCCTGTGCTATGGGAGGGGCTGAGAAAACTCTCCCAGATCTTTGAGAGTGTTCCCCTACCTCTGCTGGATTGGATTTGTGCCTCTCTTGGCCGGACGCCTTGGTTGTCCACCGAACCGTGACCTCTGCCGCAAGCGCTTTCAGAAGGGAATTTTTTGACTAATTCCGCAACTTGGGCCTCTGGTACTGCAGCATTTTTGTAGACCTCTCCGCCTCAGGAGTAAGAGAAATAAAGTTCTCCTTGTAGCATGGGTCTAAAAGTGTCACCAACCTGTAATGAGTGTCCGCCAAGATGTTGATAACGCGAGGGTCACAAGACAGGCAGCATCACATAAAGTCAGCCATGTGCGCTAGACTGTTAACAGGCAAGACTTCAGGTCTTCACCAACAGATTGACTGACCATGCTGTCTTCATCCTCCTCCTCCTCTCCCCTGTCCTCTGACCATCCACACTGAACCGACGGTATGACGGTTGTGCCTGTATTACCGTCAATTCCGCATAAAAGTAGCTCCACTTCTTTATCCTCCTTCTCGTCATAGTGCTCCAATGCATGTTGGGATGAGATGAGGCTGGGCTGTGTGTAATCACCCCGAATGGTTTATTGCTCCAACTCATCATGCTCCGCCTGCAATGCATCGTCTTTGATTTTGAGCAGACAGCGTTTTAGGAGACAGAGAAGCGGGATGGTGATGCTAATGATGGCGTCATCGACCCTCACCATCTTGGTGGAGTCCTCAAAGTTTTGGAGCACGGTACATATGTCGGACACCCATGTCCACTCCTGAGGTCTTATGTGTGGAGTTTGAACCATATACCAACGGCCTAGTTGATGCAGGTAGTCAACAACTGCCCTCTTCTGCTCACAAATCCTAACCAACTTGTGCAGTGTGGAATTCCAATGCGTGGGGACATCACACACGAGTCTGTGAGACGGAAGCTGCAAACACTGCTGAAAGCTAGCAAGGGCAGCTGAAGCAGTAGGTGACTTTCTACAATGGTCACACAGGCAGCGTACTTTGATGAGCAGATCAGACAGTAGCTCCGGGTAGGATTTAATAAACCGCTGAACCACAAGGTTGAGCACATGAGCCACGCATGGAACATGTGTCAGCTCGCCTCGCCTCAGAGCCGCCACCAGGTTCCGGCCATTGACACACATGACCATGCCTAGCTGTAGGTTCAGTGGTGTGAGCCAGTGATCTGCCTGCTGTTTCAGAGCTTTCCACAACTCTTCAGCATTGTAGGGTTTGTCACCTACGCATATTAGCTTCAGCACAGCCTGTTGCCGCTTAGCCAAGGCAGTGCTGCAGTGCTTCCAGCTTGGGACTGGTGTTGAGGGCGAAGTGGAGGACGAGGAGGAGGAGGAGGCTGAGGATCATGACATTCCTGAGCTGTACACTGTGGGTGAAACCCTGACTGAGTTAGGGCCTGCAATCCTTGGTGTCGAAAGAACAAGTTCCGTCCCAAGCTCAGACTGGCTCCCGGCTTCCAGAATATTAACCCAGTGTGTCGACAGAGAGATGTACCGCCCCTGCCCACAAGCACTTGTCCATGTGTCCGTGGTTAGGTGGACTTTTCCGGAAACTATGTTGTTAATGGCACGTGTAATGTTTTGTGACACGTGCTTATGTATTGCGGGGACGGCACACCGGGAGAAATAGTGGCGTCTGGGGACCGATTAACGTGGGATGGCCGCCGATATCAGATCGCGGAATGCTTCCATCTCCACTAGCCTAAAAGGCAACATTTCCAGCGCAAGCAGTCATGAAATGTGCGAATTTAGAAGTGTGGCATGTGGGGCGTTGGCAGCGTATTTGCGCTTGCATTCCAAGCGTATTTGCGCTGGGACAAGGACGTGGTTGATGATGGTGGGATTTCTGCTTCTGCAACTACAGGTGCAGGACAGGACGCATCTTCGCATGCAGATTGGCATGGGGATTGGCTTGCACGCACAACAGTGGAAGATGCAAGCCAATGCAGACACTGCTCCTGGACTCTGGTGTACATCCCACAAAGTCGGGTGCTTTGCTGACATGTGCCTGATCATGCTGGTCGTGATCAGGCTGCTAGTTTTGCTACCCCTGCTGATGCTGGCATGGCAGGTGTTGCAAATGGCCATTTTGGAATTATCTGCAGACACCTTAAAAAACAGCCAGACTCGGGAAGACCTAACAGTTGTACTGGCAACTTCTGTCATTTTGTTGTCCCGGGGAATAGTTGCCTGCCTTCTGCCTGTGGCCACCACCCTGCTTCTTCCGGCCTGTTGTGATGCTACGCCTCCCTTCCTCTGTACGCTGCTGTCCTCGTTCTGCATGTCCTCCTGCCAGGTTGGGTGAGTTACTGGATCATCCACCACGTCGTTTTCCACTTCTGCACCCTAGTCCTCCTCCTGACTTTCTGCCAATTGAATCTCATCATCATCCACCTCTTGTTGAGGCACGTTCCCACCATTGCCTTCATGAGACTGTGGCTGCTCAAATATTTGGGCATCGGTACATATGATCTCCTCATGACCCACTTCAAGTGGAACTGGCGAGAGGCCAGAATCTAAGAATGGATAAGTGAACAGCTCTTCAGAGTGTCCAAGTGCGGGATCAGTTATGTTCGGGGCCGGGCAGTTGACATGGTGGGAGGAAGGAGGATCAGGATGTGGAATGTGCGGTCCAGTCTCTCGGCTACTGACACTTGACCGTGTGGAAGACAGGGTGTTTATGGTGGTGCCAAACTGACTGGAAGCATTATCCGCTATCCAACTAACAACCTGTTGACACTGGTCTTGGTTTAATAGTGGTGTACTGCTGCGGTCCCCTACAAATTGGGACAGGAAGGTCGAGCGAGATGATGTGGGCGTTTGTTGTGGCGCAATTTGAGCTTACACATGGCCTCAGCCTCTGCATGCACCACCATCACGTCAAGTTCCTTGTCCTTTGCCACCGGTCTTACGCATTTTCAATGGTGTGCTGCCTGTATATAGCTAAATGAAGGCGTCCAAAAGATGGTTTTTTAGCTGGACACTGAGATGACAGATTAGAGATTAAATTACAGCAGGTATACCGGTCAGTCACAAATGCTGAGATGGGTATACTGATTGTTTTGGCGTAAACACCCACAGATGGGTACACACTTCATGACTTTGGCTACTTGCTGTACTGTTCCTCCTTCTCCTCATCTGCCACCATCATATGATCATTGCGACCGTGATCCATGATGCCACGAAAACATAATTTTTTTACATCATATTCATGTTGATGATGACCCTAACCGTTAAAACGTTAGACAGTAGTTTCATGTATACCCCCCAGGGGTAAATGTTTTAGTTCATACTTAGAGAATGGGCATTACAAGTACAGGAGATCCGCTCCTTTGTAATGGGAACAATATTTAGAGGCTCTCCTCCATGTTTCTTCCCAGGGGCTTCGCAATGCCTCCCAACTTTTGGCAGACCTGCACAGGGCAATACTACAAAAGACCCACTCTTTATAATGGGCACATTATTTAAAAGAGGCTCTTATGCACCTCTCTATCCAGGGGCATTGAAGTTCCTCCCAACTTTTGGCAGCCCTGCCTAGGGCAATACTACAAAAGACAAACTTCGTTAAAATGGGCACAATATTAAGAGGCCCTCATGCACGCCTCTATCCAGGGGCATTGGGGTGCCTCCCAAAGTTTAGCAGCCCTGCCTAGGGCAATTCTACAAAAGACCCACTTTCTTATAATGGGCACATTATTTAAAGAGGCTCTCATGTACATCTCTTCCCAGGGGCATGGGAGTGCTACACAATTTAAAAAAAAAAAATCTTTCATGTAATCCAAAAAACTAACATACACCAACTCTATCTCACAGATGGGTATGAGCCATTAATATTTTCTCCAGGAAAATCCTTTTTTGGTTTCATTTTGTAACATTTTCTTGACAGTCCATAAAAGTGGCGTAATACTCTGACAACATTGTTCACAGCAGTGACCTTGGGGTCTGAAATGCTTACAGGGGTCTTCCCCATGCTGTTCCCATGTCATTTCAGCACTGTTCTGATAATTTTGTGACATTTTTAGGGTTTATCCATGCTGCCGGGGGTCATGCCAGAAAAATACTTGCGTCGCCCATAGGATAACATTGGGCTTGGTGCTCGGGCCGAGTACACGAGTATCTTGGGATGCTCGGCCGAGCTTCAAGCACCCGAGCATTTTAGTACTCACTCATCTCTACTGGATACGCCTTCCAGCAAAATCTATGGCTTTTGCTGATAGGCGTGCAGATGCCGCGATTAGCCGCATATTTTTGCGCGCACGCTTTTGCTGCGTCCCTGGGTCCAGTTGCCACAATACTGCGCTTGGAAGCAAGAAAAGGTACCCACATCAGGTGAAACACAACCACGCACAACACCTTCCCAACTCCAGGCCAGAAGGGAAACTCTAAACCTGAGTTCAGGGAAGGTCCCCTATAAATTCTGGTCTGGGGGCAGGGTTAGGCAGTTCAGTTCCTAGGAGGACTGTGGAAGACATCCTACGGACGGGAGCCGTGCTAGGCTCGTCCTAGAACACTAACTAGCCAGTGTGAGTGACCCGTGGAGAGGCTCTGGGGGAGTGGAGGAGAAGGTGTGGGGAGTGGAGCCAGTGCCAGCTCACCCCAGCTCCGAGCACAGGAACGGACACCACAGTCCGAGGTCATGAGGGACTTTATGCCTATTAACCAACACCAGAGGGCAAGTGATTCCAAGTCGCTCACCCACCACAAGGCCAGGAGACACAGAAGCACCAAAGAGCTCAGGGAGACGTAGTCAGAGGAGAGTAACGCAAAAAGGTCTCAAGCTGCCTGTCATACAGCCACGATACAACAAGAGAGGAGAGGGTCGCAGCATAGCTCCAAGCAGTCTGGGCCCACTGAGAGTAGCGCAGTAGGGAGGCCTCAGAACTCGCTGTGTGGAGAACCTTGACTGGCTTCCAGGATCCGGATCCCTAACACCGCTTGAAGACAGTGCCCTAGACAATCCTGCAACTTTCTTCAGTAAACGTAAAGGAGTCTGTCACCTGTGTGTCTGCCGTTTGCATTGTACATCGATGCATGCAATGTGGGAGTGAGAGCCGTGTTATCCCAAGTGCAGAGAGGCAAAGAAAGTGATTGCCTATGCCAGCAGGAAGCTCAGGCTTATGGAAAGGAGCCCCGACAACTACAGCTCCTTCAAGCTAGAGTTCCTGGCCATAGTGTCAGCTGTGACAGAGCGCTTCAAGCACTATCTGGCAGCTGCAAAGTTCACCATCTACATGGATAACAACCCCCTGACCCACCTGGAAACCGCCTGTATGGACTCTAAGAGCTGAAGAGCCAGGGCCAAGATCAACACCAGAAAATCAGCCCCTCGCTATTGATGGGCCTGTCAGTCTCATGGTGAGTCAGTCAACCTGCTGCCATATACCAGAACCACTAACATCAGTAAGTAGTGCACACACTCCACCAGTAGTAGACACTACAGATCCCGATAGCCCAACTGAAACACCAGTGCTGCATAGGTCCACATGTAGTAGTATACCTGTACTGCGTAGATCTACACGTAGCAACCTAGGTCAGACTGCAGCCCATTACAGGGATAATTAGCCAAAGAAATGTGACAAGGTTTACAATGTAAATATGTTTGTTTTCTATTATGCACTGTGTAAATATGTGTGTTTCCCAGTAACTAAGCAACAATGCAACCACTAAGCGTGCCGTGCCTACAGGGACTTTACTGTATGAACTTTTAAGCTTTCTTGAACTTTTATTATCTTTAAACATGGAGCATTATGCCACTGGACTGGTAGTGGTAAAGAATTCTTGTATATATTATTCTTCAGCCAAAGGTGGAAGGACTAATCACCAAAGTGACTGTTTTTCTTTAAATTTTTCTTGGTTTTTGTACTTTTTTCCTTTTAAGACTCTGTTCATTATCTACTGTATTGTCAATGTTATGTTTTTGTATGTACAAAAAGTGTTTCCTGAGTCCAGGATTACTGAATTTAACCAAGGGGGAATGTGGCGCCCAGGGTCCGGTTGCCACAATACTGCGCTTAGAAGCAAGAAAAGGTACCCCACATCAGGTGAAACACAAACACGAACAACACCTTCCCAACTTCAGGCAAGAAGGGGGACCTCTAAAACCCAAGTTCAGGGAAGGTCCCTATAAATTCAGGTCTGGGGCAGGGTAAGACAGTTCAGTTCCTAGGAGGACTGTAGAAGACATCCTATGGACGGGTGCCGTGCTAGACTCGTCCTAGGACACTAACTAGCCAGTGTGAGTGACCCGTGGCGAGGGTCTGGGGGAGTGGAGGAGAAGGTGTGGAAAGTGGAGTCAGTGCCAGCTCACCCCAGCTCCGAGAGCAAGAACGAACATCAGAGTCCGAGGTCATGAGGGACTTTATGCCCAGCAACCAACACCGGAGGGCAGGTGATTCCAAGTCGCTCACCCACCACAAGGCCAAGAGACACAGCAGCATCAAAGAGCTCAGGGAGACGCAGTCAGAGGAGCGTAATGAAAAAAGATCTCAAGTCGCCTGTCATACGGCCAAGACAGAACAAGAGAGGAGAGGGTCGCAGCATAGCTCCAAGCAGCCACAGCCCACTGAGAGTAGCTGTGGCTCTGGATCCCTATCACTGCTTGTAGACAGTGCCCTGGACAAACCTGCAACTTTCTTCAGTAAGGGTAAAGGAGACTGTCATCCTGTGTCTGTCGGTTATTTTGTACACTAAGTCCTGCACCCCCAACGAATCCATCACCTCCATAGACTTTACCGTTGCTCTGGGGACCCGCTCTTCCCGTGGAGAGCTAAACCATCATAGCGGCCACTCCCATCATCCCCAGAGGTCCTGACGGCAGCAGCATTGCATGGGTGGCATCACGATACAAACTCTTTTATTTTATTTTTATATTTTTCTTTTATCCCTTTTTCAATTTCCCCTTTTTAACTGTTCGCCCGACAAGGGGATCACAGACCGGATCACGCCACCGTGACATCCCACAGCCCCAACGACGTCGAGAGGGCCCGGTTCCAAGTACCCCACAGTCCTTGTCGCGCCCAGGGCCAGGTACTCGGATTTCAGGCGCGAGGTACGAGGGAATCACTGGTGGCGATGCCTGAGCCCATGACCCTGGGGAGGACTCCTAATGGGGGGTAAATTGAAGGTAATGAGGTAAAAGTTATTTTGTGTGCCACCTGTAGTACCTGGTGAGAGGTCACCAGCGCCACCACAGTACTCCGGAAGGGGTTGGTATTGCGGCTAGGTGGTATAGCTTTCTACAGGTAAAGCTGGGCCTCTGGGGCAGCGTTGCGTGAACGGTTTGGAGTAGGGCTGGGGCCAGGGCATAAGCAGTGGAGGCAGTCTCTACGGAGCAGGGGAGCGGGGAGGAATAACGCACACACGCCGATGAGTGTCTATTTACCTTTTTACTCGTGGAACTTGCAGGTAATTCATCTAGAGCACTGATGGTGACCAGAAGCACAATGAACTTCCACAGCAAGTGGGTGTAAGGCCTCCTTAAGTTCTCTCCCCTGTTGCTGAAGCCCTGCCCGTGTATAACGTGGCTGCCCTCCTCTCTTCCCTCTTCCATCTCTCCTCCTGCGCGGTCTGCAGGTTACCCTCGATGATAACCGCTATCCTCTCCTCACTACGGTGTCTGGCTCCCTTTTATAGAGTACACTGGGGGACTGGGTGATTGAAGTCTCCACAGTGTGACGGGGTTCTCTGTGGGGCCTAAAGCGCTCCTGCAGGTGCGGATCCCCGAAGTCCGGTAGTTAGCTGGGCAAACCTCCACTGGTTCCTCTGTTTCCACAGCTGTTCGTCTTCCTTGCCTTCCGACCCCACTCCTGGGCCTGGCTGGACAGCAGTAGGGCTACTCCAGGTCTCTGGTTCGGGCCTAAAACGGCACTGAGCACCAGGACGACTTCACAGCTCTCCTGCATCTGCACACTCTACCTAACTCCTCCCCCAGCACCAGTATTTATAGGGGAGCTCGCCTAAGGTCAGCAAGTGCTTGTGGCTACCTGTGATGGCAGGGCGCTACATACCCACCCGGGGCGAGTCACTTTCACTGCAAAAGCATGCGGGCAAAAAGAATTGACATGCCAATTCTTTGCACTTTTTTTGGTGCGCTTTTCTCACAGGCTACATGTTAAAATGGCCTTAGGAAAAGCGCGGGCGGGAAAAGTGCGGCGTCGACATGCAGTCATGCTTTTTTTGCGCATAAACGGCACACCTAAAGGAACCAGGATCTTAGCTCCTAGACCACGCAGGGCTGCTGAAAACTGTGTGATTTGGACACTGATTTCAAATCTTCAGCAGCAATAGAAAGGTGAGAAAATAACTACTGTATTGCAGTCAAACATTTATCTTCACAGAATCAGTGCTGCTAGAGTGTTGGAGAGTGTACAGAGTGAATCTTAAGGCAGTATTGAAAGTTTCATGCTTCAAAAAGCCTGTGTCCCAGGATAAGGATTTTATATAGCAGGAAGCCCCCATTACCACTAAGCAGAGAAGTGAAATTGCCATCAGACTGGCTGGACCACATGCCTAGTGGTAGTTGAACTCAGTACAGAACTGCAGTGATGGGCAAAGCAAGAGACTGTCTCCTGCTGTTTCATTCCTCTGCTACACCTACCACCACTATCCTCATCAGCGCCCTGGGAAAAACCATAGTTGGGAAAGGGGTTTCCATTTGCGCTGCTATGCCTCCTAACCCCAGGGCTCATCTGCAGCACCCAAAATCTGTATGGTTATGGTCATGCGAGAGCTATGCCAGTGTGCAATATTTTTCTCGCCAAGCATCCATGTGCTTCCCCAACTATTATTATACACTCATTTACAGGACCAGTTAGTGTTCTATACTTCAGAATGGTAATGTAGTCTTAATGGACAGCACACGGATGGTCCATGTGCTGTTTGTTTTTTTCTCACACCCACTGACTTGTATTGGCGAGTCTCACATGATTATCGGATCCACTCACAGCATGTTTCAACTTTTTTCTCACCCAGGATCTGGATGAGAAAAAATTTTCACAAAATGGCTTATCTGCTCTGACTAATTGAAAAACATTGAGCAGCTCAAAGCAAAGACATGAAGGCCCCAATTCATCACTGTCCTTGTGCCTTTTTTCTGAAGTAAAGATGTTTTTTTTTATATCTGTGCTTTGCGAATTATTTAATTTTCACCTTTTTTTACATTAATTTTAATTGGTTAAATTTGTGTCTATATATTATGTGGATATGGTTTCCCTTATTCAGATGTTTTAGTCCCAATCATCATTTGCAATGTTTCAAAATGCTATGGGGCCTGTGTGTCAGGGAGGGGAGGAGGAGAGCCTCCTGCTCTTACTTCCAGCCTAGCCCCCCACTTCCTCTTGCCACGGTGGTGTCGGCTTGAGCTCCACTGTGGAACGCATATTGCATGCAGGTGCCGTCTCCACATTAGGCGTAGGCGGCATTTCCTGCTTTATGCGCTCCACAGTGGAATGCACGACAGCACCGCCTCCTCCTCCTTCGGAGTCTTAGGTTTTTGCAAGGAGACCGTATCAGCGGCGAAACTGGGAAAGGTAAGTACAGATTTTTTTTTTAATTAAGTGACTACACAGTGATCAGAGGATTGTGGGGGAGAAGGTACATTATACTACATGGAGAGATATAAGGTGGTATATATTAGGCTGCACTATATGGAGAATTTTTGAAGGTGCACTATACTATATGGAGGACTGAGGCTGCATTATACTGTATAGAGGGCTATGAGGCTGCATTATACTATATTGAGGACAATGAGGGTGTATTATAATAATTGGATGACTATGGGGGCCACCTTATGAATGGGGGACTATGGGATTCATTATAATACATAGAGGACTATGGGGGTACATTGTAATAAATGGAAGAATATGGGGGACTTATATCATGACAAGGGCCATATTCCAGGAGCAGGAACATATACAGCAGGATGAGGGACATTAATACATAATGAAGGGGGAGAGGGGGGGGCAATTTGTGAGCCTTTAAAGGATTCAGAGCATTGTACGGGGTCCATACATCTCACTAACGTGCCAATGTGTGTGCGAGGGGGAGGGGGAGGGGGAGGGAAGGAAAAGGGGAAGCAGGTCTAAATTTTGCATTGGGGCCTACCAGACTCTAGTTATAGCCGCAATGCTCCTCTGGGAAATATGCTAATTGTCACTTCGGTGAGGAAGTGAGGAACTCTAGTGCCACCTATTTAAGGAAGCCACCCTAAAAGTCATAATTGACAGGGAACCTGTCAGCTAGTTTATGCTGCACCAGCTATCACTATCTGTACCTGCAGCTTCATAAGTACTATTCTAAGCACCCCTGTCTGAGCTAATACTGTAGTGTTAAAGTGGAAAAAATGCATATATATGCACTTACATTTTCTTATGTAAATGAGCTATAAACTGATTTGTAGGGGCGTTCGTATGGTATCCATCCCTGCCTTTCACAGGGCATGACAAGAACGGTAGGAAGGCAGGGTCGGATACTTTACGAACGCCCCTTCAGACCAGTCTCCAGCACAATAATGTTAGGAAATGTAAGTGTGGTACCCTGCTCACACAGGTAGCCACAGACTTCTCTAATGCACAGCTGGGTTTCCACAGCAGGTACCTACTACATACAACACCTTCCACCCCGACACAGTAAGGGGAGCCCAACTTGCTGCCCTTAGGCAGGATCCCCTATAAATACTGCTGCTGGGGGAGGAGTTAGTCAGAGTGTGCAGACGCTAGGAGAGCTGCGAAGACGTCCTGGTGGTCGGTGCCGCGATTAGGCCCGAACCATTGACCCGGAGTGGCCCTGCTACGTCCAGCTAGCCTAAGTGGGACTGAAGACAAGGAGCAAATAGCTAAGAGGGAGTGAGGAACTTGAGGAAGTTCGCCCAAACAAGAACCGGATATTGGGGATCTGCACCTGTGGGATACTCTAGGACCACAGAAAACCCCGTCACATCATGGAGGCTTCAGCTACCCGGTTTCCTATGTGGGTCAAGAGAGGGAGCCAGACACAGCAGTGCAGCACCGCAGTGATCAGAGAAGGTAGCCCGGAGACCACACAGGAGGAGAGACAGACACCACAGTCAGGAAGAGAGAGAAGACAAGTCTGGCTGCAATCAGGCTGTGCTTCAATCATTACAAAGAAACAGAGGAGGCCTTATACCCACTTGCTGTGGGGATCCACTGTGCAACCTGGTCACCTGTCAGTGCCCTGGACATCTTTATCTGCCAAACATCAGTAAGGGTACCTTTACACGCCGCTACAACATGGTAGAAACAACCGGGTAGATGAGAGAAATGTATCTTGCACCGCCAAATCAACCCGAGGTAGCGGCGTGTAAAGACGGTTGTTTCCACCTGTCACTTGCGGCACCTGTTTCAGAGCGGAGCTCTAAAACAGGTTGATTTCAACCCGATGGTAGCAACCTGTTTCGGCGTGTAAATAAGGAACAGGAGGGTTGTTTCGACACCTTGCTATCTACCTGTGGCATGACACAGGCTCCGGCATACCGCGCCCCATCAGCGATCATTGGAGGAAGCGCCTGCATTACGATTGGTAGTCGCTGCATAGGGCGGCATATTGAAGGAGCTGACCAGTCACACTACACAATTGCTCGAGCGTCATGTATTAGTCAGCCTCCTGCGCTGGCTGGCCAATCATGATGCTATTGCTTTGTCCTATCAGCATACGAAATTCTCGTAATCCACAATTCTGGTTGTCCCTGCTGCACCAGGTCCTCTCATATTACCTTCTGTTACGGCGTGTAAATGAGGTAAGGTGCTCTACACAAGGTAACTTTAGGCACCCGGCGGTGCATCCAGAGATAGATTCAATCTTCTGTAGTGCACCTTATAGCGGCGTGTAAAGGCGATGCGGGTACCGTTTGTAACCGTTGCTGCGTGCTCGTGCACGTGAAGCACCCGGTTGTTTCTACCATGTTGTAGCGGCGTGTAAAGGTACCCTAAAAGGTAAAAGAGACTTACAGTGTGCGTGTGTCATTCCTCTCCATTCCCAGTGCCCCTCATAGACTGCTCCAGCACTCCCTATACCATCACAGCCCCCCTACAAGCTGCCCCTTCACACTATGCTGTCCCAGAGGTCCAGTCCTACCTGTGGAGGACTTCACCAACTCAGCCGCATACCATCTACCTCCGGCGGACTGTGGCGGCGCTGGTGGCATTTCACCAGACACTACAGGTGGCATCACGACAACATTGTATATAATCCCCTGTATATATTTCCCCCTTTTTTGAAGATAGGCCCAGGACACGGGGTTAGGCTGGGCCACGACTCCCCGTGACAACAGGTGCATTAACCCTTGCAGCCTGACACCTGAGTACCCCAAAGCCTGGGCGCAACATAAGTATATAAATGCATTTTTTCCACCTTAACACTACAGTATTAGCACAGACATTGATGCTTAGAATAGTACTATGAAGTGGCAGGGACAGATACCTATAGCTTGGGGGCATAAACTAGCTGATGGGTTCCTTTTAAATAATCTGGGTGTCCAGAAAACTCCTTTAAACTATTTGCATAATATAATATACTATCTATAGAAGCCAGCGTTACCCAGGTTACAATAATAAAGGGGGCTTAATAAAGGGAGTGGGGTTATATGCATCCAGGGGGGCAGTTATATAGGGAACATTGCCCGTCTTACAATTAATAAAGGGGACATAATAAAGGGGTGGCGTTAACCGGAGGGTTAGAGCATATGCATCTGGTGCATTATGATGTGGGTGGGGCTAACGGGATGGGGCGGAATGATATGAATCCGGTACATTATGAAGGGGGCAAGGCTAACCAGAGGGGGCAGATCCATATGTCTCCAGCACATTATAAAGATGGCAGGGCTAGTGCATTATGAAGTTGCGGGGCTATGAAAGGATGGGGCTAAGAAGGGGCAGGGCTACTTACACAGACATGCAAGCACTCAGCTTTAAACATTAAATTCAATGGTTACCTTTTGAATTTCCAGTTATTCCTAGAGATTCAAACAAAGGAAATCGAGGTCTATCAGCTATATCTTCAGACTTTTGCATCAAAGCTTCTTTCATGACTTCAAACCCATTGAGAACAACCATATTTTGCAAAAAATATTGCAGGCTGAATACGTCTCCATACTGCTTGGTAAGCTAGGGAGTAAAAAATAAGATAAATGGTTAAAGTGTCACAAATATCTTTACACCCCTTACCGACATATGACGTACCGTTACATCATATCATGTGCGTGTTTCTTCAAATGGTCATACCAGTACACACAATTGCCGGTGGGAGCTCAGCCTAAAGGCCCTGTTACACATCACGACATTGTTAACGACATCGCTGATACGTCACGGGTTTGGAGGTGTTCAGCGACGTCGTTGTGACCTCGTTGCGTGTGATTCTGGCAAATTGCTACGATAAATCGTTGGATTGGAGTTGACAGGTTTACCAACATGTTGTAAAACCTGACGATATCAACTGAAGCAACCTGCTGCATTGTTCTGTGTGACACCACGATAACGATGTCATGGACGACTTCGCCCATTCACAGCAATGAGCAGGGATCGTTCGCGGGGTGTGTGAACGATTCCTGCTCACAACATCGTTGAGGAGTTGTTCCCGATATTTAGACGTGCGACATCTCACCAGCGATGTTGAAATGATGCCAAAAACGAATGCGCCCATGAGATCGTTGCCTACATCGTTTCAATGTCGTGCCGTGTAACAGGGCCTTAAGTGATAGCTGAACTCTAGCTGTCCCAACTAGGGCTGATGCCTGCACTGCCCCTGGCTGTTCAACCCCCTAAATGCTGCAATCAATAGCAATGATATCATCTAGGAGGTCGGTGGAGCAAGTGCGCTCCATATCCCACCCAATCATTGTCATGGCAGCCAGAGGTCAAAAAATGACTTCTGGGTGTACCAGCTATGGTGGCCTGTTATACCATGCTGTTGGTGTGAAAGGCGTTTTGTCAGTATTGCAATACATTACAGCAGTGATCAAAGTAATTAAAGTTAGGCTAGGGTCACATTTGGGGTAGCAAATGCAGATCCTGATCCGGTTTTGAGCTGTAAAAGTGCTCAAAACCGGATCAGGATCCGCAGCCCATAGGAGCCCATTATAAAACCGGATTGCACTACATGCAATTCGGTTACCGTTTCCGGATTTGCAGCCTGCGGGAAAATTCCAGCATGCTGCTGTTCTCGGAGCGGTTTGCAAACCGCAGCAGGCTTGCTATAATGGGCTCCTATGGGAGCCCATCCGGCTACCGCAAGACACATGTGAATGCCTGCGGTAGTCGGCTGCTTTGTTCATCCCTGCTGCCGCAGGGATGAACAAGTGATGGGTTAATGTCTATATTTACAGTATTGCCGACTTTTGTCGGCTTTTTGTAATTGAAAAGACAGGCGACACCTCCTGGCTGTGCTGGAGTACAGTACGTAATGTTCGCAAGCACCAGATACAGGGCAGCATCCTCAATGAGGAGCTGTACCTGGTGCTTACGTCATTTGCATACAGTATATGCTGCTGTCCCTGGTGCTGAAAACTTTTACAGTAGTTCTATGGCAGTGTGGTGGCATACGTTTTTGGGGTCCGTTTTTAAAAAAAAAATTTTTTTTTTTTTTTTTAACATGGGCCCTATGGAAAAAACGGATCTGTTTTTTTGAGAACTGTGGTCAAAAAATGACTAAGTCCAAAAACGTTCAGGGGTGTAGGAGGCTCAAAAAGCACCCAAAAAAAAAACGGATTGGTAATGGAAATCACTTCCAAAAACGGATTTCTATGTGTGACCCCAGCCTAAAATTAGTAAAAATAAAATAAACAACAAAAAAGAAATAAAAAAAAGATTACACCAATAAATATGTAAATTTATGTAAAGACAAAAAAAGTACACATTTGGTATTGCCAAATCGTCCATAACAATCTGATCTATAAAAATGTTATACCATTTAACCTCAATAAGGGACGTCATAAAACATAAATGAAAAAAGTGGCAAAAGATATGTCTTTTCATCAGAAAGGTGACAAAAAAATGTAATTAAACGCAATCAACAAGTCGTATGGAAATAGAGACGGTATCCCTGAAGTGATCATCCTGTCCCACAAATAACATGATCCCATACAGCTCCATTAGTGAATTATCATACTGACCCAAAGAATAAAGCCGTCCTATCACTTTTATGACACGGTGAATGGCGAAAAAAAAAAAAACAATTCCTAAATGATTGTTTCTTTTTGATTCTGCCTTACAAAAAGCAGAAATAGAAAGCGATCAAAAACTGTTATGTGCCCAACAATAGTATCAATAATAACTACAAGTCATCTCGCAAAGAACAAGCCCCCACATGACTCTGCTGGCAGAAAAATGTAAAACACTACAGATTTAAAACATAGTGAGGCAAAAAATTCTTTTCATTCTGCCACACTCACTGCATTTGACTTGAAGGGATTTTTCCAGAGACAAATTGGAGTCACTTGTGGAGGTTTCTGCTGTTCTGGCACTTGGGGGTTCTGCAACTGCAGTCCGCGAACCATTCTAGGAAAATCTGTGCTCTAAAAGTCAAATGGCGCTCCTTCCCTTCCAAGCCCTGCCGTGTGGCCAAACAATACTATAGGCCTAGTTCACACATACCAATGCGTTTTTTTAGCCCTTAGAAAAACTGATCAGTTTTTCTAAAGGCCACTTTACACACACAGATATCTGTGTCCAACTTCTGAACAGATCTCTGGTTGCAGTGAAATCATGGACACATTGCTCCATTTTGTGGCTGTGTACAAATGTAACAAATGTGTGTAAAGTGGCCTTAAGGGTGCCAAATAGTGTCCCCTGTGGTTCTGAACGTTTTTGGGAAGTTTTTGGACTTAGTCATTTTTTCATTAAAAACGCATATGCTTTAACGCAGGTGCCTATATGTGCCATGCGTTAACGCATGCATTTCCCATAGGGCCCCATGTTGAAAAAACGCATGCATTTTTTCAACAACCCATATGGTTTTTTACAGCACCCAAAAAACGCTGCATGTTGTGTTTTTTGGAATGGTGAAAAAAAACGCATGTGTTGTTAAAAAACGCAGCTACACTTAAGTGCACCATGCGTTAACGCATCTGCGTTTTTTATAAACAGCTAAAAAACGCAGAGAATGCCAAAAAAAGCTGATATGTGTGAACAAGGCCATATAGTGATAAATGGGGTATTGCCATGTTGAGGAGAAATTGTGTTAAGGCCACGTTACACACACAGATACCTGTGACCAACTACTGAACAGATCTCTGGTTGCAGTGAAATCATGGACACATTGTTACATTTGTACACAGTCACAAGCAGCCTCGGACTGCTCTGCCGGGTAACCGGGCAAAACTCATGGGAGGCCCTCAGGTCTAGAGGCCCCACCCACCTAGCCCCGCCTCTCACTACCCCCTGCTGAACAGAGCGGCCGAGCAAGTCAAGCGGGTCCCATTCTCCTGAGCTAGAGCTACTACTGTGGCGTTCTGAGACAGGGGACAGGGTAACAGATGTCCCCCAGGCTGGTGCTTCTGTTCCTTCTCTGGGGCGGGGAACTCAGCTCCCGGCGCTTGTATGTAGATCCCTGTGCTGCTGCTGCACAGTCAGGGATCCCCTCCGGGCCCTGTGTGTGACTCACCTCCCCCTCCCATGTGACGTCTTCCTTCTTGTTCCTGCTCCTCGGAAGCCTCAGTGATGACGCTGGGAATCATGGTGGCTGCAGCCAGCCCAGCAAGAGCAGATGGAGACGTGCTGAGCAGACAGCTCTCTCTGCAGGGACACAGACCCCCACACTCCTGTCTGTGAGTAACCTTGTCTTGTGAATTGATATAGAGATGTCCTGGGGGTTGAAGGGCCTGTACTGTGGTGAGGGGCTGCTCTCACTGAGCAGCTCCTTATCAGCTTTTATTACCACTGTACCTGTTAACCCCTTCATTGCCTCCTTAGACTGTGCCCACACTAGTGCATTTGCTGCACGTTTTCACAGTGTATATGAAAACAGGAACAGCAAACGCACATAGTATATATAGGCAGCCAGCAGCATCAGTGTGACTTCGCTTGTGCTGACATCTGCGCTTTTCTGCGCAGTGTAATAGCTGTGGATTATTACATTGATCATTGATATATAAACATCTGCAACATCTGCCTTGTGTACTGCTCAGCACTTACAGGTGGGTTTTGGCCACATCACACATGTGGGTAGGGGTCATGCATGACGTGACCGAAACCCGGAAGTGCCACACAGTACACGGTGTACTACAGTGCGGACACTCAATGATGGATAGATGCAGAACTTTCTGCAAAAAAAAAACAGCTATCTGTACCAAAAAGGCAACACTTTTGGTATGTAGCAGCTAATAAAAGCGAATGCAGCATATTTAGGATCAAATCTTAGGCCAGTTTCACACTTGCGTTTTGGATGCAGCGTATGTGAACGCAGCCAAACGCATGTGTACCACATCCCTATGTTTAATATGGGGACGCATGGTACCTGCGTTGCATATGGATTCGCATATTTTCGGCAAAGGGTAGGGTCACATTGCAAACATGAATTGCATTCACCGCATCCGGATCCGGATGCGGTGAATGCAATTCTGGTCACACACATTTTTATTCAAAAATGTGTGCAGAATACCGCACTGCGGTCACCGGATGGCTCAGGATGTGTAATCCTGAGCCATCCGGTAACTGCAGAGTGTGCGGTTCCCGATCTGCCAAGTGAATAAAGAGTTAATTTAAGTACAGAACTGACTGTTAGAGGTCTGTAGGGGGGGCTTAGACCCCCTACAGACCGGGCGGCCACTTCTATAGTGTTCTTCTACAATAATAGTACCTATGGCACGGGCTGATCTGAGCTCCGTGCATGTGGTGCAAATATCCCCCCTCCCCCTATCACTATACAGGGGTGCATACACCCCTGTAGTACAGTACTGCTTTATTTAATTTATAAACAGCAAGATTTGTCCCAAACGGCAGAGAATTATATATTTACATGTCCCATAGGCAGAGTCGAGTGATTTCCATGGGCGGGGCTGTGTGCATTAGCCTCCGCCCGCTCCTTCTTGATGCCCGCCCCCTCTGGCCGTAATCCAGTGTTGTGGGGGTGGCCGAGTCGTTAAAGGGGCGTGGCTAACCATGACCCGCGGTTAGCCACGCCCCTTTAACGACTCGGCCACCCCCACAACACTGGATTACGGCCAGAGGGGGCGGGCATCAAGAAGGAGCGGGCGGAGGCTAATGCACACAGCCCCGCCCATGGAAATCACTCGACTCTGCCTATGGGACATGTAAATATATAATTCTCTGCCGTTTGGGACAAATCTTGCTGTTTATAAATTAAATAAAGCAGTACTGTACTACAGGGGTGTATGCACCCCTGTATAGTGATAGGGGGAGGGGGGATATTTGCACCACATGCACGGAGCTCAGATCAGCCCGTGCCATAGGTACTATTATTGTAGAAGAACACTATAGAAGTGGCCGCCCGGTCTGTAGGGGGGTCTAAGCCCCCCCTACAGACCTCTAACAGTCAGTTCTGTACTTAAATTAACTCTTTATTCACTTGGCAGATCGGGAACCGCACACTCTGCAGTTACCGGATGGCTCAGGATTACACATCCTGAGCCATCCGGTGACCGCAGTGCGGTCCCAGAAACGCTGCGAAAACTGCTGCCTGCATGATTTTAAACGCAGGCAGCAGTGCCGGATCCGGCCACCGGATGGCTTGTGAAGCCATCCGGTGTTTTGCATAGGCTTCCATCAGGAGCCTTTCCTGGTCCGGTTTTGAGCTTTTTTAAAGCTCAAAACCGGATCAGGATTTTAAACAAAAAACGCCAATGTGACCCTACCCATACTCCGAACTCAACATGTTGCACTTTTTGTGCGTCTTGGATGCTTGCTTTCTATGCAAGCGTCCTGAAGCACACAAATAATGCATGGAGGTAAATGGAGCCGCACTGCCATTCGCATGTCAGTGCAGCCAAACGCAGCGGATTCTTCTTCCTTGTTCTTCTTTCTTCTTCTTCTCGGCTGCCGCCGCTGATCTTTTGTTTTTCAACGCCTCTAATCTCTAGCAGCAGCCGGGAGGAAGAGATCAGAGGCATTGGCCGGGAGGAGGAGATCAGAGGCAGTGGCCGGGAGGAGGAGATCAGCGGCAGTGGCCGGGAGGAGATCTCTTCTTCGCTGCCGCCGCTGATCTCCGCCTTCTGGGTGCCAAGACCGCTGATTGGGTGGCCGGACACATTTAGAATGACATGCTATGTGAACACATGCGGACAATCACCGCTGCGGTCATATCAGAATGGCTGCATTCGCACTGCGTTTGTGTCCACATTGCAGACAACGTTTTCCTGTACGCTCAGCTAAAGCGCACTTTCTGGGGCTTTGTGTATGGCCGGCTGCTAAGGTAAACAGTGGGTTATTATGGGCTTCGTTGCCTAGCAGGGCTTCCCATTAATCGCTATGCGCTGTGGCTTAAATTTCTACGTTTTTAGCGGTAACGTAAAATGTGGGTCACCCTCCAAGTGTGACCCTAGCCTTAAGGCCCCGTTACACAGCACGATGTTCCAGCGGTCCCACCAACGATCCAACATGGCCGGGATCGCTGGGACATCGTTATCTGTTCACTGGTGAGCTGTCACAAAGGCAGACTCACCAGCGATCAGCGAACACGCTGGTATCCAGGGTAAACAGCGGGTAACTAAGCAGAGCGCGGCGCTTAGTTACCTGCTGTTTACCCTGGATACCAGCTCCCAGGGTGTGCTGTGCGGCGCTGGGAGCTCGTTAATCGTTGGTCTCCCACTGTCACACACAGCAATGCTGGCCATCCAGCGGGAGACCAACGATTAAAAAAATGGTCCAGGTCATTTACCAACGATGAACAACCTCATCGTTGGTCGATGGTAAATGTCACACACAACGATGTTGTTTCGACATCGCTGCAACGTCACCAAACCAGTGACATTGCAACGATATCGTTAACGATATTGTTATGTGTAATGGGGCCTAAATTAGTAAAAATAAAATAAACAAAAAAAAAGAAATAAAAAAAAGATTACACCAATAAATATGTAAATTTATGTAAAGACAAAAAAAGTACACATTTGGTATTGCCAAATCGTCCACAACAATTGATCTATAAAAATGTTATACCATTCAACCTCAATAAGGGACGTCGTAAAACATAAATTAAAAAGTGGCAAAAGATATGTCTTTACATCAGAAGGTGACAAAAAAAATGGAATTAAACGCAATCAACAAGTCGTATGGAAATAGAGACGGTATCCCTGAAGTGATCATCCTGTCCCACAAAAAGCATGATCCATACAGCTCCATTTGCGAATACTGACCCAAAGAATAAAGCCGTCCTATCACTTTTATGACACGGTGAATGGCGAAAAAAAAAAACAATTCCTAAATTGTTTCTTTTGATTCTGCCTTACAAAAAGCTGAAATAGAAAGCGATCAAAAACTGTTATGTGCCAACAATAGTATCAATAATAACTACAAGTCATCTTGCAAAGAACAAGCCCCCACATGACTCTGCTGGCAGAAAAATGTAAAACACTACAGATTTAAAAGTAGGCTAGGTCACATCTACGTTTTTTTTTTGAATCCTGATCGGTTTTGAGCTTTCAAAAAGCTCAAAACCGGACCAAGAAACGCTCCTTATAGGAGCCAATGCTAAACACCGGATGGCTTCACAATCCATCTGGTGCCGTCTCCGGACCCGGTTAAAAAAATCACCCCTTTTGGGGGTTTTTTTATACCTGTGACCAACTACTGAACAGATCTCTGGTTGCAGTGAAATCATGGACACATTGTTACATTTGTACACAGTCACAAGCACCTCGGACTGCTCTGCCGGGTAACCGGGCAAAACTCATGGGAGGCCCTCAGGTCTAGAGGCCCCACCCACCTAGCCCCGCCTCTCACTACCCCCTGCTGAACAGAGCGGCCGAGCAAGTCCAAGCAGGGTCCATTCTCCTGAGCTAGAGCTACTACTGTGGCGTTCTGAGACAGGGGACAGGGTAACAGATGTCCCCCAGGCTGGTGCTTCTGTTCCTTCTCTGGGGCGGGGAACTCAGCTCCCGGCGCTTGTATGTAGATCCCTGTGCTGCTGCTGCACAGTCAGGGATCCCCTCCGGGCCTGTGTGTGACTCACCTCCCCCTCCCATGTGACGTCTTCCTTCTTGTTCCTGCTCCTCGGAAGCCTCAGTGATGACCGCTGGGAATCATGGTGGCTGCAGCCAGCCCAGCAAGAGCAGATGGAGACGTGCTGAGCAGACAGCTCTCTCTGCAGGGACACAGACCCCCACACTCCTGTCTGTGAGTAACCTTGTCTTGTGAATTGATATAGAGATGTCCTGGGGGGTTGAAGGGCCTGTACTGTGGTGAGGGGCTGCTCTCACTGAGCAGCTCCTTATCAGCTTTTATTACCACTGTACCTGTTAACCCCTTCATTGCCTCCTTAGACTGTGCCCACACTAGTGCATTTGCTGCACGTTTTCACAGTGTATATGAAAACAGGAACAGCAAACGCACATAGTATATATAGGCAGCCAGCAGCATCAGTGTGACTTCGCTTGTGCTGACATCTGCGCTTTTCTGCGCAGTGTAATAGCTGTGGATTATTACATTGATCATTGATATATAAACATCTGCAACATCTGCCTTGTGTACTGCTCAGCACTTACAGGTGGGTTTTGGCCACATCACACATGTGGGTAGGGGTCATGCATGACGTGACCGAAACCCGGAAGTGCCACACAGTACACGGTGTACTACAGTGCGGACACTCAATGATGGATAGATGCAGAACTTTCTGCAAAAAAAAACAGCTATCTGTACCAAAAAGGCAACACTTTTGGTATGTAGCAGCTAATAAAAGCGAATGCAGCATATTTAGGATCAAATCTTAGGCCAGTTTCACACTTGCGTTTTGGATGCAGCGTATGTGAACGCAGCCAAACGCATGTGTACCACATCCCTATGTTTAATATGGGACGCATGGTACCTGCGTTGCATATGATTCGCATATTTTCGGCAAAGGGTAGGGTCACATTGCAAAACTGAATTGCATTCACCCGCATCCGGATCCGGATGCGGTGAATGCAATTCTGGTCACACACATTTTTATTCAAAAATGTGTGCAGAATACCGCACTGCGGTCACCGGATGGCTCAGGATGTGTAATCCTGAGCCATCCGGTAACTGCAGAGTGTGCGGTTCCGATCTGCCAAGTGAATAAAGAGTTAATTTAAGTACAGAACTGACTGTTAGAGGTCTGTAGGGGGGCTTAGACCCCCTACAGACCGGGCGGCCACTTCTATAGTGTTCTTCTACAATAATAGTACCTATGGCACGGGCTGATCTGAGCTCCGTGCATGTGGTGCAAATATCCCCCCTCCCCCTATCACTATACAGGGGTGCATACACCCCTGTAGTACAGTACTGCTTTATTTAATTTATAAACAGCAAGATTTGTCCCAAACGGCAGAGAATTATATATTTACATGTCCCATAGGCAGAGTCGAGTGATTTCCATGGGCGGGCTGTGTGCATTAGCCTCCGCCCGCTCCTTCTTGATGCCGCCCCCCTCTGGCCGTAATCCAGTGTTGTGGGGGTGGCCGAGTCGTTAAAGGGGCGTGGCTAACCATGACCCGCGGTTAGCCACGCCCCTTTAACGACTCGGCCACCCCCACAACACTGGATTACGGCCAGAGGGGCGGGCATCAAGAAGGAGCGGGCGGAGGCTAATGCACACAGCCCCGCCCATGGAAATCACTCGACTCTGCCTATGGGACATGTAAATATATAATTCTCTGCCGTTTGGGACAAATCTTGCTGTTTATAAATTAAATAAAGCAGTACTGTACTACAGGGGTGTATGCACCCCTGTATAGTGATAGGGGGAGGGGGGATATTTGCACCACATGCACGGAGCTCAGATCAGCCCGTGCCATAGTACTATTATTGTAGAAGAACACTATAGAAGTGGCCGCCCGGTCTGTAGGGGGGTCTAAGCCCCCCTACAGACCTCTAACAGTCAGTTCTGTACTTAAATTAACTCTTTATTCACTTGGCAGATCGGGAACCGCACACTCTGCAGTTACCGGATGGCTCAGGATTACACATCCTGAGCCATCCGGTGACCGCAGTGCGGTCCCAGAAACGCTGCGAAAACTGCTGCCTGCATGATTTTAAACGCAGGCAGCAGTGCCGGATCCGGCCACCGGATGGCTTGTGAAGCCATCCGGTGTTTTGCATAGGCTTCCATCAGGAGCCTTTCCTGGTCCGGTTTTGAGCTTTTTTAAAGCTCAAAACCGGATCAGGATTTTAAACAAAAAACGCCAATGTGACCCTACCCATACTCCGAACTCAACATGTTGCACTTTTTGTGCGTCTTGGATGCTTGCTTTCTATGCAAGCGTCCTGAAGCACACAAATAATGCATGGAGGTAAATGGAGCCGCACTGCCATTCGCATGTCAGTGCAGCCAAACGCAGCGGATTCTTCTTCCTTGTTCTTCTTTCTTCTTCTTCTCGGCTGCCGCCGCTGATCTTTTGTTTTTCAACGCCTCTAATCTCTAGCAGCAGCCGGGAGGAAGAGATCAGAGGCATTGGCCGGGAGGAGGAGATCAGAGGCAGTGGCCGGGAGGAGGAGATCAGCGGCAGTGGCCGGGAGGAGATCTCTTCTTCGCTGCCGCCGCTGATCTCCGCCTTCTGGGTGCCAAGACCGCTGATTGGGTGGCCGGACACATTTAGAATGACATGCTATGTGAACACATGCGGACAATCACCGCTGCGGTCATATCAGAATGGCTGCATTCGCACTGCGTTTGTGTCCACATTGCAGACAACGTTTTCCTGTACGCTCAGCTAAAGCGCACTTTCTGGGGCTTTGTGTATGGCCGGCTGCTAAGGTAAACAGTGGGTTATTATGGGCTTCGTTGCCTAGCAGGGCTTCCCATTAATCGCTATGCGCTGTGGCTTAAATTTCTACGTTTTTAGCGGTAACGTAAAATGTGGGTCACCCTCCAAGTGTGACCCTAGCCTTAAGGCCCCGTTACACAGCACGATGTTCCAGCGGTCCCACCAACGATCCAACATGGCCGGGATCGCTGGGACATCGTTATCTGTTCACTGGTGAGCTGTCACAAAGGCAGACTCACCAGCGATCAGCGAACACGCTGGTATCCAGGGTAAACAGCGGGTAACTAAGCAGAGCGCGGCGCTTAGTTACCTGCTGTTTACCCTGGATACCAGCTCCCAGGGTGTGCTGTGCGGCGCTGGGAGCTCGTTAATCGTTGGTCTCCCACTGTCACACACAGCAATGCTGGCCATCCAGCGGGAGACCAACGATTAAAAAAATGGTCCAGGTCATTTACCAACGATGAACAACCTCATCGTTGGTCGATGGTAAATGTCACACACAACGATGTTGTTTCGACATCGCTGCAACGTCACCAAACCAGTGACATTGCAACGATATCGTTAACGATATTGTTATGTGTAATGGGGCCTTTAGTTCAACGGTACCCTTACAGCTGACTGAGAAAATGAGTATAGGAAGGCCATGAAAGTGTTAACCTTGTATGGTCAGTATAACAGACATGGCAGTGCACAGCAAACTGCGTACGTCCTTGTCTGCTGCACTGTGATGCGGCCATGCCAGTAAACTGAGGCACCGTGCCCACTATTAGGGATTGCAGCGTTTTGGACGCAGCACGTCTTCACTGCGTCCAAAACGCTGCATTGTACCGTACCAGCACATGGGATGGATTTATAGAAATCTCCTATCCACTGTGCTTGTTTTCTGCACAGCATCAGGCTATGTTCTCACAGTGTATTGCTGCATTTTGTGAGCATCCGTTTTTGGTGCAAAACTGCACCAAGAATGGATCCTCACACAGCGCAGCCTTCTGCGTGTGAATGCTCCAGCACTATTCACCTGCGCTTACTCACCTCTCTGCGCTCCTTCGGTGACCGCCGGTGATCTGTTCTCATACCAGGAGGCCGCAGCGAGTGCTGCCTCTAGGACCCTGCAGCCTCCCATGTGACCAGGTGACGTTGATTAGTTACATAATGCTGTCCTGTGCCACCAGTCTATTGATCGCTATGGCAACCGGACACTTACCGCAGCCGCCGACTCCACAGAGATCTCCCGGATATGCGCTGTTGTTGAGCACACAGGAAGATGCTGCAAACAGCGTTTCCCGGAGTTGTCTGTGGAGCCGGTGGCTGCGGTAAGTGTCCGGTTGCCATAGCGATCAATAGACAGGCGGCGCATAGGCTACTCCGGCCAGAAACTAGGTTTCTGCTGGATCCTGCAGGCTAGGGGCCTCCTCTTGTGTGTGTGGCCTCCTCCTCTTCAGCGCCTGTGCCTCAGCGTGTCAATTCATGCAGGCGCACACCAAGGACTTGGTAGGAGCAGGTCCCGGCTGCTGTAACAGAGCATGCGCGTGGCATAAGCACCAGAGCCCGCCCTGCATACAGCATAATCTTTAGCAGGACGGGCTCTGGTGCTTTGTGCACACGCTGAGTATTTGGTGAGTTCAGTATTTGTAAGACAAAACCAGGAGTGGATAAAAAAAATACAGAAAAAATACCTGTGATTGTTCCACTACTGGTTTTGTCTTTCAAATACTGAAGTAAAAATCTCACCAAATATCACTTATCCTTAGGCCATGTGCACACATTGAATAAGTCATTTATTGGTGGGGGTCCGACTGCTAAATGTGCAACTTTTATGCCCATTACATGTCCAAAAAAATAGAAAAAAGACCCAACACAGAATCCTGAGATCTAGATCCTTAAAAATTCATTTTATTAGAAAAAAACAATAAAACCCATACATTAAAATTATCATCCTTAAAGATGTTCCTGAGGCGGCCGTCACACGCTACAATATCGAGAGCGATATTATAAGCGATCACGTGCACGCGCGATCGCTAACAATATCGCTCACATCATTGGTGAGCTGTCACACAAACAGACTCACCAGCGATGCGGGCCAGCGAGATCGCTGGTAACTATGGTACACATCGGGTTACTAGGCGCCGCGCGGCACTTAGTAACCCGACGTTTACCATAGATACCATTTCCCAGCATAGGCTCTGCCGCTGGGAGATCGTTCATCGTGGTGTCACACACCACGATGAAGCAGATTGAACAAGCGTTTATCGGTTGATATGAGCTCCTGCTCTCATATCTACGATCTCACGATCAAGCGATTTTACATTGTAAAATCGCTTGATTACACGCAGCGATGCACAAACGATATCGCTTAAGCGATCAAAAAGCAGATCGCTTAAACGATATCGTTCAAGAAATTGAACCGTGTGACGGCCGCCTTAGGCTATGGTCTGACTAGTGTCAGCCCTCAGCCAGCCGGATCCGTGAAAAACTTAGAATTTGCCAGGCTGAGTGCATAGCGTTAACAGCATGTAACGCTGTGCGCCGCCTGTATATACATCTCTATGGCAACCTGAATGATCGCGCAGCCGCCGGCTCCACTTAAAAGTCCCGGATATGCGCTTTTGGAGAGCGCACAGGAAACCGCTGCAAACTGTGTTTCCTGTGCGCTCTGCAAAAACGCATATCCAGGGATTGTTTATGGAGCCGGTGGCTGAGGTAAACATCCAGTTGCCATAGGGATACAAAGGCAGGCGGTGCATAGCGTTACCTGCTGGTAACGCTATGCGCTAAGTCTGCCAGATTCTAAGTTTAAAACGGATCCAGCAGGCTGAGGGCAAGACGCAGGTCTGACCCTAGCCTTAGTCATAGGTTTGTTTTCTACCCATTAAGGTACCGTTACACGGTACGACATTGGAACGATGTCTGCAACGATCTCGTGGGCGCGCGGACGTTTCCGACATCGTTTTGACATCATTGGTGAGTTGTCACACGACGTAATATTGTGGTCAACTCACCAAAGATGTTGTGAGCAGGGATCGTTCGCAAACCCCGTGAACGATCAATGCTCATTGCTGTGAATGGGCGAAGTCGTCCATGACATCGTTATCGTGGTGTCACACACAACGATCTACCAGGTTGGTGAATCATTGATCGTCAGGTGTGATAAGATATTCTCAAACCTGTGATGAACGATCCACCAACTTATCATTGTTGGATCGCGGTTTACACGTGATGACATCGTAACGATGTCGCTGGTACACCTCCAAACCTATGACGTATCAGCGACATCATAAACGATGTTGGCCCGTGTAACGGGGCCGTATCACTGGAGCTGATGTACAACTCAACCACTGATCTGCTCATGCCCTCAGTGAATGTGAGCGCTGGGTTTGGCTTTTTCTGGATGCCCCAATGATGATGAATGGCGTCGCGGTCGCATCATTACAGGCTGCTGCATTTTATAATGAGGACAAAAGCGCCAAATTTCACACAGTTCAGTTTCCACTTGGCGGATTCCATCATTAAATAAGTGATCACCTACCAAACCTGCGAATCACTGATAACTTGTTTTCATTAAAGAATCCCTTTAATGCAAACTACAGTGACACTTATAGTGAGCGCACAGCAGAAGTGCAGGAGCCGCCAATATAATGGGTATAACGGCTAACAGGTATTTGTATATAGCTGAAGGGTGGGTGGGCCCCTGGAATCAATTTCCCTGGTGGGCCCCAGACACCCCAGTCCGACCCTGGTCACAAGATAGAACTATGTGTCCATGATTTCACTGCAACCAGAGATCTGTTCAGAAGTTGGTCACAGATATCTGTGTGTGTAACGTGGCCTTAACACATTATCAGGCTTTTTTCTATTCATTTCCTTAGGTAAAAATTGGTATCTGGGGATAAAACAACATTTGAGTGGTGAAAGAAATGTTCTTCACCTCTTTATACTGTAACATTTTTGACACACCTGTGGTGTCAATGTGCTGACTGCACCCCTAGATTAATTCATTTAAATGCAGTCAATTGTGGGGGATCTCTGCTGTTCTGGCACCTCTGGGTTTTTGCCAATGAGACATGGCATCTGTAAACCATAACAGCAAATTGTGAAGTCCATTGTGGCACTCCTTACCTTCTGAGCTTTGCAATGTATCTCAAAAGTAGTTCCCAATCACATTACATTGGCGCCCATGGGTGAAATTACACAACAAACTGTATGGTCCATTCTTTTCTGTTACCTTTTTTGAAAATAAAACCTTTGGGGCCAAAGCAACATTAAGTGGAAAAAATTATAATATTTTCTTTTCATAGCCCAATGTTATACAATTGTATAAATCACCTAAGCGTAAGCGTTTACATTGCTCACTACACCCATATATTCATTCCTTGAGAGGTATAAATTCCAGAATGGGGTCACTTGTGGAGGATTTCTGCTGTTTTGGCACGTCAGGGGTTCTTCAAAATACAATTTGTGCTTTTCCCTTCCAATCCCTAAGGCTACAGTATGTGCACACAGGAGAATAGTGCTGCTGATTTTCTGCTGTGTGAAATACGCACCTGTAGAAAAATATGCACCACACATATGGTTGTCCGAATAGTGCATTTTATCTGCTGCAGATATAGTGCTTTTTGCCATCCACTTTTCTCTGAGTCAGCGCATTTGTGAAAAAATCTGCAGCGTGTCTGCATGAATTGAAAGTTGCAGATTTTCTCGCACTAAGCTGCGTGATAGCAGCGCTTTTTTGCAGTTGCGTGTTTTTGCTGCGCTTTGCAAAAAAGCGCAACTGCATTCACACTGTGCATTTTGATCTGCCCTTTTCCCAAGCCCATTTTATAATGTGGGCTATAGGAGAAGCGCACATAAAAATTGACATGTTGATTCTTTTTGTGCGTGCGCCTTGCAGTGAAAGCGCGTTCGCAAAAAGACAGAAGGTGGTGAACGCATTTCAGGAAAAGCCATTACTTTTGCTGGCATGTGTTCCTTCCAACGCTGCGTTTCACTGCATTTACGCAAGTGCTAAAAAGCGCTGCATAAATAATGAATTATGCAGCCTGTGAACGCAGCCTAAAATACGCAGCGTATCCACAGTGGAAAACACACATCATTAGGACAGGATTTCTCAAATCCCATAGACTTTGCAAGGAAACCACGTGGCTGCATATTTAATGCAAATGTGCTGCACACCAAAAACGCCGCAAAATACGCACTAAATACGTGCACACGTGACCTCACAGCTGTTTTCCACATATGGGATATCCCTTTACTCAGGAGAAATTGCACAACAAATTGTAAGGACAATTTTCTCCCGCTATCCTTGTGAAAATGAAAAAAAAGTTAGGGTTAAATGAACATTTTTGTGGTAAAAATGTATTTTTATCATTTTCATGACTCAATGTCATAAAATTCTGTGAAGCACCTGAGGGATTAAGGTGCTCACCACACCTCTAGATAAATTCCTTGGGGTGTGGAGTTTCCAAAATAGGGTCCCTTGTGGGGTGCGATATGGTGACCCGCTGCATTATAAATGGCCGGCATATACTGTATCACAGCAAGGTTCATCTGGGACTTGCAGGTTAATGCATTCAGAACCATATTATGTCTGCTGAGAAAGACCTGACAGTGCCTGACTAAACTCAACTCTCCACCCATGGGTGTGTCTCAGTGAATAAGATGGTATCTGTTTGACATGTGCTCAGTGTGTACAGTCCTCCAGAATATGACTCTGAGTTAGCTGACCTAAACTATACCCCCTCTGATTTAAATGGACTATAGCATCTATGGTCATGTTTGTGTTGCTGTAAGCACAGAGGAAAGGCTTCTGTTTATGTTACATTTGTAATGGTTTATGGAACTTTTAATAAACCAACTGGACATCTAAATGGAAAGTGTTAACTTTTTGCTATCTCAACGACTGGCAAGCCAGTAAGTACCATTGTTATACTGTACAGTGTGAACAGTCACAGTGGGTTTCTACTATTTGAGCACATCAGGGGCTGTGCAATCGCGACATGGCATCCACTATCTATTTCAGCCAATTTCGCACTCCAAAATTCAAATAGTGCTCCCTTCCTTCCGAGTCCTGCTGTGCGCCCCAAAAGTAGTGTTCCATCACATATGAGCTATCGGCATACTCAGGAAGAATTGAACATCTTTTTCTTTTCTTACCCTTGTTAAAATGAATAAAAAAGGGGATTGAATGCAGTTTTGAGCAGTCTGAGGGGCGCAGGTTTTAACATGGTGTCACTTTTGGGTATTCTCTGTCACATACACCCCTAAAAAGTCACTTCAAATGTGATGTGGTCCCTGAAAAAAATGGTCTTGTAAATTTTGTTGGAAAAAATGAAAAATTTCTAGGAAACTTTTAACCCTTCAAAATTCCTAAACAAAAATATGTTTTAAAAAAGGTGCTGATGTAAAGTGGTAAATGTCATTTATTTATGTGATATAACTATGGTTTAAGGACGTACAGTTGAAGCCAGAAGTTTCAATACACTATATAAAAAGACACATATGCATGTTTTTCTCACTATCTGACTTGAAATTTAAAAAAAAAGGTTTTTCCGTTTTAGGTCAATTAGGATTACGGTAAGTAAATTATTTATATTTGCTAAATGCCAGAATCAGAGAGTGAGAGAATGTTTTAATAAGGTAAAGAATATTTATACCGTGTTAGCCAGTAGATAGAAAAATATTAGAATCTGAGAGTCCTCAGTGGTTGATACCTTTTAATGGCTAACTGGAAAGATGGTAAGAACAAGCAAACCAAGCTTTCGAGACACTATGGCCTCTTCATCAGGCTTAGGGCCACGTCACACACACAGATATCTGTGCAGATATTGTTCACAGATCTCTGGCTGCAGTGAAATCATGGACACATTGTCCCATTTTGTGGCTGTGTACAAATGTAATAATGTGTCCATGATTTCACTGCAACCAGAGATCTGTGACCAATATCTGCACAGATATCTGTGTGTGTGACGTGGCCCTTAATGATACAATTTCTGGAGAAACACATAATATATATTCAAATGCAGGGTGGGATAATACAATACATAACACAAGTGACATGAAGAATGTAGTGGTCAGTTGGGAAGGGGAAGGAGCAGCTGGGGAAGTAAAGTCATAGATAAGAGGAAGATACAGTTTTATAGTCCTTTGATAAGTGACTGGCTCAAGAACAGGAATGGGGGGTTGAAATGGTTGTGATATCAGTTCATGGAAGAAGTGTCAAAGTTTATTTAGGGGTCTGTTTAAAGATGTGATATCCCCAAATTCCCTTTCAATTTATGTAAAAAGACATTAATCCATGTGGAACAATTCAATCCTGCTTTGAATGTGTCAAAGACGTTCCATGAACACTTTATTCAGTTTCATCCCACCATCAACTAAGGCTGCCTTCACACTTGCAGATGGATCTGCAGCGTTTTGCAGATGCATCTGCAAGTGTGAGCATGCTGACCGCGGCCCCTATGTTTATAATAGGGCGCACGCGGTGTGAAAGCTCTCATTCACTCCTATATGTGTACTGTCAGCAGGCGTATGCCTGCTTACAGATCACACTCTCCCGCCCGCAGCATGGACGCTACATCTCGCGTCCACAGTGCGGACGGGAGTGTGTGATCTGTCAGCAGGCATACGCCTGCTGACAGTACACATATAGGAGTGAATGAGAGCTTTCACACCGCGTGCGCCCTATTATAAACATAGAGGCCGCGGTCAGCATGCTCACACTTGCAGATGCATCTGCAAAACGCTGCAGATCCATCTGCAAGTGTGAAGCCAGCCTTAACACTCAACTACTCCTGGACTGAAATTAGCTTTCTGGACACCATCATCAAACTACATAACAATGAAGTAGAGACATCCCTGTACCGGAATCCAATTGACCATACAACATATCTTTGATGTGACAGTTTTCATCCAAAACACATAAAAACTCTATTGTGTATAGCCAGGTCATCAGATACAATCGGATATGTTCCAACCCTACATACAGAGACAATCACCTGGAGGACCTCAGAAAGGCCTTTTTGAATCAGGGCTACCATCCAAGAGCAATTGAAAACCATATTACAAGAGCCATCAGAATATCAAGGAATCATCGCCAACATTACAAAACTAGAGAAGAAAACACCTGGGTTCCGCTTGTAGCCACCTACAATCCAAATCTGGAGGTGTTAAGAGGAGCTGCATGGAAACTGCAACCACTGCTACAAAAAGATGCCCGACTAAAATCAAGACTAAGATGCCCGACTAAAAAGGCTGCTCATTTTGAAAAGTAACTTTAAATCTCAGAGAGATGAATTTGGGAATACAAATTGATAACGACCTTTGACACATTCAAAGCAGGATTGAATGTTTCACATGGGTTCATGTCTTTTTACATAAATTGAAAGGGCATTTGGAGATATCATTTCTTTAAACAGACCCCTGAATAAACTTTGACACTTCTTCCGTGAACTGTTATCACAACCATTTCAACCTCTCCCCACCCCGTTATTCCTGTTCTTGGACCAACCACTAATCAAAGGACTATAAAGCTGTTCCTCTTATCTATGACTTTACTTCCCCAGCTGCTCCTTCCTCTTTCCAACTGACCACTACATTCTTCACGTCACCTGTGTTGTGTATTGCATTATCTCACCCTGCATTTGTATATACAGGCTGTGCAAATTAATTGGGTCAAAGCAATTTTTTCTTGCATTAGTTTTACTATTTCTGATAAGTGTTTTATCAGTTCTTGGTGTCGTTTTCCTTTTTCTTCCACATTTCCCTTTTCATTTTGGAGAAAACGATCCATTTTCATTGTGTGTGCGAATTATTCTTGAAACTGTAGATTTTCCAATACCAACGGTAGAAGCGATTTCTCTTACAGTCAGACTTGTATGTTCATTAAGAGTAATAATTCTAGACCTCTTCCGTGGAGTAACATCCATTTTTACAGGCACGAATCACACAGAGAAAAAGTACACTAAACCACTCCTCACAGAAACAAGCTCTCAGCTGAAGCTGAGGGGGCAGCTAGCTGTTATTTTGATGACTAAAACCAGTCAAACCACATTTTGTTACTCAAGGTTGTACACTCACACCTGTTCAAAGCAACTAAAACTGGTTTGAATCACTGACTGGTAACCAACTTACGATTTTACTTACAAAAATGCTTTGTCCTAATTAATTTGAACAGCACTGTATATTATGTGTTTCTGCAGAAGTTGTATCATTAGGCCTGATGAAGAGGCCATAGTGTCTCAAAAGCTTGCTTTGCTTTTTCTTACCATCTTTTCAGTTAGCCATTAAAAGGTATCAACCAATGAGGACTCTCAGATTATAATATTTTTCTAGAATGTTTATTTTATTACTTTCCACAGTCACAGGATACACTAACATTACTATGCCTTTAAACAATTTGGGACAGCCATGATGTGTTCCCCTGTGCGTGGTGCAAATCACACTCCCCGCAGCCCGCTGTGTAGCTGGTATCCAGGGAACACAGTGGGTTGCTAGGGGCCGCAATAGCCGCTATGCAGCCTGCGTGAAGGCTGCGTGCAGGCTGCATAGTGAGAAAAACGTCCTACGTTTTTTGCAATCAACGCAGGGATATAGAATAGAATAGTGCAAGTGTGACCCTTAGACTAATTTGCATATTGCTCTGTGAGAATCCATCACTCATTACTAAAATTCTCAATTCTGAGGTAGAAAAATATTGGAATCTGAGAGTCCTCAATGGTTGAAACCTTTCAATGGCTAACTGAAAAGATGGTAAGTAAAGCAAGCTTTCGAGACACTATGGATATTTTTCTATCTACTGGCTAACATGGTATAAACATTTCTTAACTTATCAATTCTGAGGTAAAAGTCTGTGTTCAGGGGGAGTGGCCTAGCCATGAGGGAGTAAGGACATTCCTGCTCGAGCTCCTGATCCCGGGCACAATTATAAGCATACGAGACCTCACTGAAATCACACAAAAGGGAGCCATGAACCACAGGAGAACCGGAGGAGGCAGAGGACGCGGCGCTCAGTCCTCGGACCCTCTGAGGACACGATCTGCCGCTTTTTCCCCCGGAGCGGCAAGGGTCGGGTAGCAGCACACAGCTCTAAGATGGCCGAAAGGGACGGGCGCGCCAGCAGGAGTGAGGGGATGCTTGCGCTGCCACCCTCCGCAAACCACCCAGCAGAAGAAAGCAGCCGCCGGAGGAACCGCCATGGAAACCTCAAGTAAGATCCCCACAGGAAGAAAAGTGAGTGTATATATGTGAATATAAGGGTCTGTGGCTTATCAGAGTCCGTCGAGTCCAGAGACCTCCCCCAGACCCTGCAAACTATATTCAATGAGATCTTAGGTAAGCACCCCCATCAGGAAATTGAACTTGACAGAGCCCACAGGGCCTTGGGCCTCAGATCCAATAAGCCAGGCCGACCAAGGGATGTGATCTGCTGTGTTCACAGATACACTATCAAAGATGCCATCATGAGCAAAATAAGATTTGGGACAGTGACTCGTTTCCAGGGAGATACCATCCAAGTACTGCCTGATTTGTCTTGTCTCACCCTACTGAGAAGAAAAGCCTTGCGTCCTATTTTGGATCTTCTGAGGGACAACAACATCCCCTATAGCTGGGGGTTTGCATTTCATCTACAAGTTAGGCGAGGTAGATGACAGCATGTCCTTCGGTCCCCAGATGATGCTCATGTCTTCTTGGCTGCGCTGGACCTCCCTCCGGTGGCTATCGGGGAGTGGCCCATTATACCCTCTGAACACCCACGAGGGTTCCATGGGCAATGCCCCAAATCGTTTCAGCAGACGGAGCAAGAGGAGCGGAGGGGTTCCCTTCCTACTTGAATAGGTTATAAGGCCCTCTTGTTTTCCTTTTTTTGCTCCCCTTCTTTTTCTCATTTAGGGGGTAGAAGCTTTACCCTAGACAGCCTATCTGGATTAAGGCATCTGAGTGCTCTTTTTCTCTCCTCTTTTTCCTTCTTCGACCCTTTCTTCTTTTTGAAAAGGGTAGAGGAGAACTATTTGCCTTTATAGATGTAAGGTTCAACAGCTTTAGATTATGGGGCCTTTGTTTTCCCCCCAAATTGACCCACGGTGAAGGGCAAATCTGACAGATTGGAGATTTGGGAACCGGCGTGACTTTGAATTTTTTTTCTCTTTTTGTACCCAAGCATTCAATCTTGGATCACTTTCTGAGTCTTCTATTTCACTTTCTTTCATCTTGCTTTGCTCTTTCGCACAAAACTATTCCTTTTTCTTCTCGTCTTCTTTTCTGACTCTCTAGCTTACCCTAGCCCTACTATCCCTCCCCCCCCCCAACTTTATTCCCCCTCCCCTTTTTTTTAGAGTGTGTAATTTGATTTAGCATATCTTATTGTATTTTATTTTTCTTCATTTAGGTTTATCCTATCTTTGTCTAATTTATTTCTCTTTAGCTTATTCTCGCTTTATTGAAGCAGCTGTGTGTTCCCCCTTTTTTTTTTCTATTCTTCTCCCCTAGAGTTTGGCTTTACGACCTCCAATGGCTGACATCAATATCCTTGAACGTCCGTGGATTCAACACTCCGCAGAAAAGGACGCAAGTATTATCTTATATGTACGCCCAAAGTGTACGCATTTTGCTTTTACAGGAAACTCACTTCAAAGCAGATTTATGGGCAGCACGGTGGCTCAAGGGTTAGCACTGCAGCCTGTGCAGCACTGAGGTCCTGAGATCCTGGGTTCAATTCCACCAAGGACACTAAGGACAACATCTGCAAGGTGTTTGTATGTTCTCCCTGTGTTTGCGTGGGTTTCCTCCGGACACTCTGGTTTCTTCCCACATTGCAAAGACATACTGATAGGATGTTTAGATTGTGAGCCCCAAGAGAGACAGCATTACTGATGTATGTAAAGTGCTATGGAATTAATAGTGCTATATAATGAATAAATATTATACCATATTATTACATTCAAAAGCCAGCACTTTAAAACTTGGGTACATAGCTACAACCCAGTAGGAAAATATAAGGGGGTCTCTATAGGAATTCATAAGTCCCTTGGTCACTAATGTGGTGGATCCTGAGGGCAGATTTATACTCTTGAAGGTTCGGGTCAACTCCACTACGTTTACCATAGTAAACAAATATTTGCCAAATCACGACCCTATATCCAAAGCCTATATCCAAATCCGACGGATTTTGCTGAGGGGGTCCTGGTAATAGGTGGCGATTTTAATCTTACTACAGACCCGACTCTTGACACCTCCTCTTAGAAAGGTGAAGCCTTCAGGCGGGAGTCTTAGAAAAAACACTTGGTAGATGTCTGGCAGGTCCTCCACCCCCTAGAATGAGACTACTTCTATTCCTCCCGTCCCATTCCTCATATAGAAGGATTGATAGGTTTCTGGTCAGCCAGCATGTCCTACCCTGGAAAGCCAAGGCCTCTATAGGCTTGATGACTATCTCGGACCATGCTTCGACTTTCTTCCAGCTCACACTGCCTGACGAGTCACCCAGGCCTTGGACCTGGAGACTTAACGACAACTTGCTGGCTGACAAAACGTGCTTGGATGACATTTGCGGCACAATCAGGAGTTTCCTAGAGATTCACTCTACAAACTCCACTTCATTGCCGACCCAGTGGGCCTTGAAATGTGTCATAAGGGGACGTTGATAAAACACGGGGCAGAGAGAGAGAGGTGAGGAGATTAATTCTCTGCTTGCGGTCATTGGCACATTGGAGACGTCACATAAATCCTTGCTCTCCCAGGAGACCTTAGCGGAGCTTATTAAAGCCCGGGAGGAAATTAAATAGGTAGTGGATCAACAATTGTTTGGGCAGAAAATGAGGTTCCTCCAGTTCATGTACGAGTTCGGGGATAAATGCGGGAGACCCCTGGCCAAGGTGTTACACCCCAGAGGGGATCTGGGTCATATCCCTCAAATTAAGCGGCCTTCAGGGGAGATATCGCAACTCCCTACCGATATCTCAGGCACTTTCCGAGACTATTATGAGAGACTGTACAATATCAAGGGATTCTACGGGACCTATCTTAGGCATCGACCGAATGTAAAATCCAAAAATACGTTGAAAACACAGCCTTACTTACAATACCCCGGGTAGACTTTGAGAACTTAGAGAGGGATTTCACCGAAGATGAGATCCGGGAATTAATTAAAAATACCCTGGTGGGCAAATTTCCAGGTCCTGACAGCTTTACCCCCAAATTCTATAGGGTCCTCGGGGAGGAGTTGACGTCCTTCTTGACGAAGGTCTTCTCCGCAGTCTCTTCCCAAGTTCCATGGGTTGCGCAATCACTTTAAGCACACATTAGAGTACCTTTACATGCAGCAACTTTTGTAGGAATTTCACTGGCAACTTCCTGGTTGCAGTGAAATCATGGAGACATTGTTCCATTTGTACACAGCAATAAGATAGAACATTGTGTCCATATTTCACTGCAACCAGTAAGTTGCCAGTGAAATTCCTAGAAAAGTTGCCGCGTGTAAAGGTACCCTTAGTGTCATCCCTAAGCCTGGTCGAGATCACAACGAGGTAGCTAACTATAGACCTATCTCGTTAATTAATGTCGACATCAAGTTGTTCTCGAAAGCCCTTGCCAACAGACTGACGCCTTTTCTTCCGGAAATGATTCATAATGACCAGGTGGACTTCGTCAAGGGCAGAGAGGCTAGGGATAACACTAATAATGTTTTGTTACTAATGTCAAGGGCACGGGCTATGGGCACCCCTTTGTGCCTTCTATCAGTAGATGCGAAGAAGGCCTTCGATCGGGTCGATTGGGGATTCATGAGGGCCTCCCTAAGACAGGTTAGGCTGGGATCCCGATTTATTGAGTGGATCTTCTCCCTTTACAGCAAACCGTCAGCTAGAGTGCGCACAAATGGTGTCCTGTCCTCACCATTATCCATTGGAATGGCACGTGACAGGGGTGTCCTATGTCCCCCCTCCTATACATAATTACTATGGAGCACCTGGCGGTTGCCATTCGGAACAATCCGAGCATTGGGAGCATTGTAACTAGAGGAGGCCAATGTAACGCGGCACTTTTTGCCAACAATTTGATGTTGCTGGTTACTCAACCCAGGATATCCTTCCCCTCTCTCATCAAAGAATTGAACACGTTCAGTAAGTTGAGTAATTTTAAAGTCAACTTTTCCAAATCGGAGGCCTTGAACATTTATCTACCTGAACCGGGGGTGCTTCACCTTAAAAATAGCTTCACTATGTGTGGCAACACAATTACCTGAAATATCTTGGGGTCTTAATCCCATCAGAGATTAATAGATTATACACCCTGAACTACACAACCCTATTTGAGAAAACACTTAAAGACTTAAAGAATTATGATAAAAGAGGTCTTTCCTGGTTTGGGTAGATCAATGCGCTTAAAATGGACGTACTCCCTCGCTTTCTCTTCCAGGCAATCCCGATACACGTTCCCCAGGCACTTTTTGCTAGTCTGCGATCGTCCACTCTTAGATTTGTGTGGGGAAACCGCAAACCCAGGGTTAGTATTCAGACCCTTACTAGACACAAAAGCGAGGGAGGCACTGGTCTCCCTAATTTCAGAGGCTACTACAGGGCGGCAGTATTAACCAGGCTCCTAGACTGGCACTTCCACCATAAGGACAAACAGTGGGTGGCAATTGAACAGATGGACTCGGAAACTCCTTTGCGACTCCTCCCATGGTTGAGGATAGAAGTGAGGAAACTGAGAGGAGGAGAGGCCAATATGGGAGGAATAGCTTTGAAAGTCTGGGATAAAGAACATAGAAAGGGACTTCTTTCCTCGAGAGGGAACCTATTGACTCCTCTTTTTTGTAACCCCGACTTCCCCCCTGCAGAGAGATCCTCTAGCTTCTTGATTGGAGGAGCTCAGACGATCCCCGGTTGTTTCAGATACTGGGGGCGGGTAGAAATGAGCCGCCGGCTAGTGGATACAGCACAGAGAGACAGACATCGTGGTTAGCGCTCACCTAGTTGAGGTCCTTCCTGGAGAGGTCGGGTGTCTGTTATGGATGAATTGTCCCACCATCCTGTTTTGAGAAACTTTTCATGTCCAGTGACCCCCCAGCACATAGTGTATCAGTACTTTACATGATGTTAACTCAGAGGGGAGAGGGAGGCAAACTAAAATTCATGACGAAATGGGAGGAGGATCTCAGAGTGGTCTTCACTGAGGAGGATTGGAGTAAGGCATGCACTATGACACACAAGATTTCCATGGCATGTTTAGCACAAGAAAAGAACTTCAAAATCATGTCTCGGTGGTACCGTTGTCCGGACACTCTGCACGTAATTTTTCCTTCAGTCTCTGAGCAGTGCTGGAGATGTGATAGGGATAAGGGCCCATTGTTACACATTTGGTGGAGCTGTGAGACGATCCGACCCTTCTGGGATTCAGTGTTCAATACCTATTTCAAATTACGGGGAATAAGAAAAAGACCCCCCCCAACAGCTGCCCTTTTAACGATTATTCCTGACTCAATTAGCTCCCCAAAAAAAGATATACTGCGATTCTGCCTAGTGGCCGCCCATATGGTTATTCCTAGGTTTTGGAAAACTAGTCAGAGCCCGCGGCTGACGGACTGGTTACTGGAAATGAATACAATTTTCTGTATGCAAGACCTCACTGCTGAAATATCAGGCTCATAGGAGAAACTCCTACGAATCTGGAGCTCCTGGATTTTGTTCCTGGACTCCCCGACCTTCATAAATGCATTTAGAGAGGGCCCTCTCCGCAATCTGACCCTGACACCTAACCTGGGGGATACTGATATTAGAGGAGACGAAGGTAAATGGGGTAGGCACAATATGCGGGAGCCCCCCTCTTTATATAAAAATATCCCCCGCCCCGTTTTTTTTTTTTTTTTTCTTTTCCCCCTCCTCTCTTCATTTTCCTTCAAGATGTGTGTTTATTTCGATCTTATCTCATTCCCTGTCTATTGCATTTATATCTTTTTCTGCTTATACATAAAAATATGAGGGCCTTGTAGTTAGAGCCTGTTTTTAACATATTAATATGGCTCGGGCAAGTGGTTCGGCCCAGGGTCACCAATTGTTTTTCTTTTTTGCAATGATCTTACATACAAATGTAATATACTGTCTCCAGTGGGGAAGGAGAAATTTAATACAAGCAGCAGCTGATGTATTAACCGATTTGGATAAGATTATACGGTTTAATACCTACTCTGCATTTGTTATTTCATATTTGTTAAAAAATGCAAAGGTATCAAGGTACTGGATGTCATTTTGTGTCACAGAAATCAGAAACGATACCTACAATACTCTTCCTGTAAAGGTACCCAAAAGTGAAATCCTGTAAGCAATGTCTTATATGTTTTGTTTCAATAAAAAAAGATTACCCTTAAAAATCTGTGTTCAGTGAAGACGTTTCTCATTACCCAGATAGGAGATGGTTGCTAAAGAGAACCTGTCACCCCCTGGTGCTTTCCAAACCAAAAGCAACACTGAATGCAGCGTGTCTGCTGCATTCAGGGAAGTGGTCTCCCACTTCTCTACCCCCCTCTCCCCCTGTAAACTGTAAAAAAAAACACTTTATAAAGTGTAGAGATAACGAGTCCGGGGGGACTTACAGATTATGGAATCATTGCTGTTCATGGAGGTCCTCCCCGCCCCCTCCCTCTCTGTGCCGCCTCCTTGCCTGCCTTGCAGAGTGAAGAATTGTTTTACGCGGTTTGCTTTGCTGGCGGCTGAAACGCCTCTTGCCCCGTGACGTAAGTGCCGAAGCCTGCCCTGCTCCAGATTATGCTGTAGGCATACAGCAGGGCAGGCTCCGGCGCTGATATCAGGGGCAAAGGCTCTTCAGCCGCTGGCAAAGCAAACCGCTTGTAACAATTCCTCCCTCTGCGAGGCAGGCAAGGAAGCAGCACAGAGAGGCAGGGGGTGTCACAGAGAGGCAGGGAGGATCATTGTGAACAACAATGACTCCATAATCTGTAAGTCAGTCCGGACTCGTTATCTCTACACTTCCTAAAGTGTTTTTTACAGCTTACAGGGGGCATAGAGACATGGGAAACCCTTTCCCTGAATGCAGCAGACATGCTGCATTCAGTGGTGTTTTCAGTTTGGAAAGCACCAGGGGGGTGACAGGTGTTCTTTAAAGATCCTTTTGGAGGAAGTATAATTAGACAGGCCGCCAAAGATAAGAATAGTTGGGCTGACCAAAAGAGAGGAGCAAGAGGCTTCATGTTCAGAGGCCCTTCGCAAGAAATGAAGAAATCGACTAAATTCCAAACAAGTTCAAGCTGCCCTGCAGTCCGAGGGTACAACAGTGTCAACCCGTACTATCCGTTGGCGTCTGAATGAAAAGGGACTGTATTGTAGGATACCCAGGAAGACCCCACTTCTTACCCCATAAAAAAGCCAGAACTTACCTGAGAAAGCCTAAAACGTTTTGGAAGAATGTTCTCTGGTCAGATGAGACAAAAGTAGAACTTTTTGGGCAAAGTAGAGTTTACAGGAGAAGAAAAGGCATTCAAAGAAAATAACACGGTCCCTACAGTCAAACATGGCGGAGGTTCCCTGATGTTTTGGGGTTGCTTTGCTGCCTCTGGCACTGGACTGCTTGACCGTGTGCATGGCATTATGAAGTCTGAAGACTACCAACAAATTTTGCAGCATAATGTAGGGCCCAGTGTGAGAAAGCTGGGTCTCCCTCAGAGGTCATGGGTCTTCCAGCAGGACAAACACCCAAAACACACTTCAAAAAGCACTAGAAAATGGTTTGAGAGAAAGCACTGGAGACTTCTAAGGTGGCCAGCAATGAGTCCAGACCTGAATCCCATAGAACCCCATTCTAAGAAACTCATTGATGGTTACCGGAAGAGGTTGAGCACAGTTATTTTGGCTAAAGGTTGTGCAACCAAGTATTAGGCTGAGGGTGCCAATACTTTTGTCTGGCCCATTTTTGGAGTTTTGTGTGAAATGATCAATGTTTTGCTTTTTGCTTCATTCTCTTTTGTGTTTTTTCATTGAAGACAAATTAAATGAAGATAATAATACCAAAGAATTTGTGATTGCGATAATTTTCAGGAAGAAACAACTGAGTATTATCTGACAGAATTGCAGGGGTGTCAATACTTTTGGCCACAACTGTATATAATACTACTTAAGATACATATGTTTGACACTTATTATATGGACAATGTACTTTACCTAGAATTCCTGATAACATTGGCCGCTAGGATCTTAAAGGGATCCTGTCACCTCCAAAAACCTCCTAAGCTATCAAAACATGTCCCTGCAGCATCCTATCGCTAATCTCACACTCATTTTGTCTCCTAAAAGCATCCTGTGAAAGTGCATAAAAACGTTTTAATACTTACTCATAAGTGATTATAATTAGCAGGGGCCATATTCTTTAGTCACCAGGGTGGGCTGTTTTGCAGCCTCGAGGATCCAACCTCTCTCTGTCTGTGCTGCTGTGAAACTGAAACTGAAGGCAGGACTAATGATTTGCATTCTGTGAGTGATAAGAGGGGGAGGGTAAAGTCCTGCACATCACAGCAGAACACACAGAGACAGGGTGCCTTGGTGACTAAAGCCCCTGCTAATTATAATCACTAATGAATAAGTATTAAAACGTTTTTATGCACTTTCACAGGATGCTTTTAGGAGACAAAAGAAGTGTGATAGGATGGTGCAGGGACATGTTTTGCTACTTAGGAGGTGTTTTGAAGGTGACAGGATCCCTTTAAAAGCTATAAATACTATACCTCTTTCACAAAGCTGGAAAATGTCTATATAGCTACCTGATCCTTCCTTGTGGTTAAACACAGGTCACACTAACCTCTCAGACTACTCAGACCGCTAAATTTACTTCTAAATCCCCATCCAGATGGATAAAGGTATTTTATCATATATCACCGTATCTTTAGATGATAACCTTACACACTGCCCATTACTGTATATACACCCATGCCCCCCCATGTACCAAGCTTCTATTTCTTCCTAGTATCTTCGCTTGTCCCCTAACTCTGAACCTTCTTTGCTTGAAACTCCCTCTCCTCTCTCTTCTTTTTCTTCCCTCCTTCCTTCTCGTTTTCCTTTGTCACCTCCCTTACACTTGCACCAATGCACCTCACCTCTCCCCCACGGTTTTCGCATGATTTTTGTTGAAGCACCAAGTAGAACGACGGCATCAGTGATTAATAACTTGTCAGTATACTTGTATTCTATTTTCTGTCAAAATGTGACTTTCTTTATGCTTTTGTATGAAATCTAGCTAATCGTCCTGAGGAAGGCTCATGTTGAGCCGAAACGTGGGAATGTGAATTTCATTGCACAATAAAAAGCAACAGAAAGAAACACTCCTCAGACTACTTTTTTCACTATTGAGTGTGCCGAGGCTAATACATTCTATTCCTAGTATAAATGTTTCCTCAGAGCACCTCGGACAGGTTGAGCCGGGTCATATCTATCTTTATTTGTCTCCGGTTTTCAGCCTGGGTCCCCGGTCGGCCATTAGTAGTACAAGCCTCCGGGCCCTGTTGTTCTCTCACTGCTTGTGATTATCAGTGCTCAGCTGAAGGGTGTCTTGGCTTGTGGTTCCTTCCCTCTCCTCACCCTCCAGGGCAAGCTGCTTCCTGGGCAAACTACCTCCAAGGAATTCTACCTCCAACTTAGTGTTTCAGTGTTTCATTACTGTTCCTCCACCCCTTTGTCCAGGTTCTATCTTTCTCTCCACCCACACGTTGTTCTGCCCCGTCACCCCTTGCTTGACATAGAGTGACTTGGCTTAGGGTCGGGGCCTATGTGTATGTGGGTGTTTTGTGAGTTGACCATCTTACCTCGTCCAGCTGCAGTTCACCCTGAGGCCGCCCGATCGCAGGAGCGCCACATTACTGTTTTCTGTATAATATGGATCCATTACGCTACCCATTGACTATAATCTGGTTTCCTGTATGTGTCTATCTTTTATTGGAAAATAAGTTTATGATGCTGTTGCACGTGTAGAGTCTATCTATTTTGCAGTTATCAGTAAAAATCTGTGTCTCAAATGTGTGACAAAAACAGGATAACAGGTGCATCTCAATGAATACCATCAAAAAGTTATTTTTTTTCAGTGATTCAATACAAAATGGGAAATGCAAATATGATATAGAGGCATTACAAACAGTGATCTATTTCAAGTGTTTATTTCTGTAAATGTTGATGATTATGGCTTAAATTAAAATAGGGAGAATGAAGGTTTAAAAAACACGCTGCTGTATTCCACGGGACATCAAAGGGTGAATATAATATTGATTTATTAGTCAATGCATTTCAGGGCTCCAGGAAATGCCCTGAAAAATGGCAATATGATATTGATTTGTCCTGAGGAAGGGACCTGGGAGCCCTGAAACGTGTTGATTAGTTAATATTATATTCACCCTTTGATGTCTTGTGAAATACGGCAGCGTGGTTTTTAACCCTTCATCCTCCCTACTCTATATGCAGCATGCTGGGGACTGTAGCAGAAGTGATAGACTTTTATAGTGGTTGTGACTCTCATAACCACACAAGGTGAATCCTCTGATACCTATTTAGGTAATATTTTATCTCTCAGACCCTTCATCTTCTCTACTTTAATTGCCTGAGATAATGACCTTCAGGTTTTCATTGGCAGTAAGCCATAATCATCAACATTAACAGAAATACCCAATTGAAATAGATCACTCTGTTTGTAATGACTCTATATAATATATGAGTTTCACTTTATGTATTACTGAAATAAATTAACTTTTGGATGATCTTCTAATTCATTGAGATGCACCTGTATACTGTATACTGAGCAAATGCGCCTTTTTGAAGGTGAAGAATTCAGTGAACCCAGACTTGTAAAAAGTGAATACTGTGCATTATTTTTGTTATTTTTTTTTTTTGCAATAAGGACAGTGGTCTTGGCATCATTACAGACTGCGTATCTGCCAAGAAAGAGACCACAAGCACAGTATGCACCTACAGTAGCCTTAGTATGACTGAAACCAACATAAATTCAGACGTAAACTATGAACAGAAAACTATAAAAAGTGAAGCGCTGCCATTTACCTCTCTAAAGTTGTTATGAATGTTGGAAAAGTCAACTTGTAATATGTTCCCGACAAAAGGTATAGAAGGAGGGCCCGGGGGGTAACGATCCCACCTCTTCTTGCGCTTCATAAAATCCAGAAACAGAAGGGAGATGGTCAGAATTACAGCCAAGGAGGAAACATTAGAAAAGAACCCAAGGATATATGAGCAGATCTTGAGCAGCTGCATCTCTCTTCAGCAGAGGATTTCCCAGCTTTTGCTTGTGCAGTATTAATGTTCGCTCCCCTCCAGGTTACGCTCTTTCATTCACAGGCCTACAAATAGCAGCTCTCATTCGCTGCACATAGAGCGGCCTGTTAACCTACTTCACTTCCTGCCTAATCTTTAAAGTGGCAAATTCCTTGTTACTAACCAGAGTGAACAACATTATGTAAACCAGCTTTAAGAGAATCGATGCCAAGAAAAAGGCTGCCAGGAGGAGCGGCTGCTCGTCAGAGAGCAGATCACGATAAATTAATAATTCACTATCAGAATGACCTCTGGCCATTGAGTATTTCTCTCTCCTATTAAGTACCAGTTATAAAACAACTGGATTTTTGTAAAGGTTTTTTCTGATGGTTTTGGAACAAAACCTGAATTATTTCCTAGTACAAGCAGGGTGAATACGACTCCTAAAGTCTCATGCACACATTGCTTATGTGTCGCCCCACCTGGTTAGGCATCACAGTTTGGGTACTGCACCCATAGATGAGTGTGCGGTTACCCCTGTCACAACGGAATGTAAATGTTCTTTAGGAGGCTCCCATCCTAGCACTCCCGCACACACCCACTTAGGCAGATGGCTGAGGTCCCATACCCTAGAGAGGGCGAGTTAGGGAAGGACGAAGGACACACAGTCAAGTTGCAGACAGGACTGAGGAAAGACGGAGAACGGGGATCCTCCGAGTGAGTGAAGGAGGAATCCCAAGGAGGGGGCCTGGAGAAAGCAAACAGGCAGCCCAGACGGAAGGAGGGAACCCCCCAAGCGCCCATACTCAGGAGGGAACCCTAGTCTGTTTTACCGGAGCACTGGTTCCAAAGACAGCGAGGGAGTTCAGCCCCTCACCGAGAATGTGGCGCCCCGCAACGAGTGCGTCACAGGAGGGTATTGCATCCCTGACTGAAGATGCAATATTCTCCGTCTCAGTCATGAACAAGTTAAATCCAAAGCTCCATGCACCACATTCAACATACAGAGGTAGAGGACCAATTGGGTCCTGGTGGGAGGAGTGTAAGGTGTTGAGTGTGGGGAAAGAGAGGAAAGGAAGTTAGACGGAGAGACGGTGGAGAAACAAGTACAAGGGAGAAGTGAAAACTACAGAGCTAACAGTGAGGGCACCAACAAGCGGTGACCCAGACGTGAAAACAGCAACGCAACGGGTCCAAAAGGCCCGCGCCCAGTCCCACCGGAGACCGGTTCCGAGGTAGCACAGACGTTCACCGTTGTACTACAAACCGGAGTGATAGAAGAGCTTCTTAGGAGCCCATCACTACAGCGACGATTTCCGCAGTCTTACCAGGGGAATACCCGCCACGTGGTTTAGGACCCTATGCAACTGGCTTCAAAAACTCGGATCAGGCAATCCATTAGAGAAACTCCAGTATCCTAACCCGGTGTAACAAGGCAGCGACAGCATCAAAAGGGACAGTTAGTAACGAAGGAACATTGTGGAGCTTTGGACAGAGACTGTTCATCACTGGGACCACCCGGTCCGTTACCCAAAAACTGCATACCGTGTACAACTTCAGTAAAGACCCGTTTCAGAGAAGCACTGTGTCCATGCTTTATTCTCAACGGCTCCAGAGCATGCTTTGCTAAACCGACCAAACTGCTGTATTCTACCTATACAGATACCGACTCCGGGGACTTATGCTCATCCTGTGGGGAGCGTCTTCCATCTAGCTGCCACACATCCCCCAGAGGTCCAAGGAGCGCTGGTGCAATCGCCGGACACCCACAGGTGGCGTCACGAGACAAACTTTATTCCCAAACTACCCTTCCTTTTACTTTGACCACCGGGCCCTTCTAGCCTCCAGCAACGGAACCGTGACAGTAGCTATTGCCCGAGGCCTGAGCACCCGGCTACGGTGAGTCAAGGACACTGGAGGTCGCGGACCATTTACCGGCCTAGACACCCTGTCCAGAGGAATTGTTACACCTGGATTCCCATCTACAACGGGCCTGGTACCAAGTGGGCACCTCAAGACAGGTATAGAGAGAAGGACACAGGGCAGATACAAGCAGGCATTCCATGGAAGACTACCAGAGACTTTGCAGCCTGTCGTGACTACCCGGCCAGCTATTTCGTCCAGAGACTGTTACCTGCTAAGAACTGTTTTACATCTGCACCATTCCAGTAAAGTACCCGGGTAGAGTGCTCAAGTCTCCGTGTGTTTGTTTCTACACTGCACCCTGCTTAGCCATCCATCCATCACCAGCACCCCGACCATCACCGGTGCATCTCTGCCCCTGGGGGTTAGCTCCACCTGCAGGGAGCTGTACCATCAAGGTCGTTATACCACCACCCTCTGGAGGACTGAAGCGGCGCTGGTGCTCAATCACCAGAAGCTGCGGGTGGCGTCACGAGAACTACAATATAAATTTTATTCCCATTCCCAATTCCCCTTTTTAAAAGTAGACACCAGGGCGACGGGTCTGGGCAGGCCACTGTTGACAACCCCACAGCAGAAGAAGGCCCAGACACCAGAGTCCCCATACCCTGGGCGAGTCACTTATGTTTTCCTTGCCGATTTTCAGCATATTTAGATCTGCAGCATGTCACTTCTTTCAGTGTTTTTGCTGCAAATTTGACCCATACTAATGAGTGGGGAAAAATACATGGAAAAAACAAGGCAAAGCTAACCCTTTATCTACTGTGCTCTTCCTGCCAAGAAATGCAGAAATGTCTGCAGCAAATACATAACGTGTGCATATGATTAGGGCTTATTCAGACAATAGGTTTTTTTTGACTTAAGAGAAAAAGTTATCGAGATTCATTAGATTTTCATCAGTTTGGTCAAAATTTCATCAGTCTTTTTTTATTGATGAGAAAAGAAATATCTCTACCTTCTCTGAAAATTGGACAGTTCAAGTATGGAATTCGAGTGCCGTCAGATTTCGTTACTGACCCATAGACTTCCACTGCTGATTTTGATATGATACATAGATCAATATCAGGTACATCTCCGTGATTATGCATTGACCCACTTGGTCCAAGGAAAAAATCAGATATGTGAACATCCCCATAGACAGTCTTAGGCTAAGGTCACACTTGAGGGCTGGATGCGATTTTCCATGCGTTTTTCACACTTGTCTTTTGTGAAAAACGCATCCATAGACCCCAATACAAAAAACACACGCCCCAATGCCAAAAATGCATGGCTAAAGTGCCATGCGTTTTTTGGATGCGTTTTTGGCTCAGCACCAAAAAATGCATCATGATGCGTTTTTTGGTGCTTTTTCAAAAACGCATTCATTTTTGTAACATGGGGCCTTATGGGAAACGCATGCGAAAACACATGGCACTAAATGGTACCATGAGTTTTCGCATGCATTTTTGCTTGCGTTTTTTAAGGCTGCTTCAGAGCTAAAAGCAAAAACGCAGGCTGCCAAAAGCAACCTTAAAAAATGCATGCAAGTGTGACCCTAGCCATAGATACAAGTGGTATATGTGAAAAAATAACAGATGGCACTCGTGTGTGAACAACTAATGTAAGAAAACCTTAAACATTGATGATACTCCGATAATCTTTTACGTACATGAAAACTCACAGACGTCTAAATGAGGTCTGAGGATACACAAAAACACATTTGATATAAATTGGGCTTTCTAAAATCTTTATATGTGCATTTATAACACTTAAGCATCCACCTTCCTCATAGATGACAGGTGCATGAGTTAGTGCTCAGCAGAATTTTGCACCTCTCCACCTATATGTAACATTGGGGCTTGTCTGCATCCTGTAGTGAACTGCTATTGTATCGCCCCACCGGTCGGTGCGCCACGGAGGGGTACTGCATCCAGACCAGAGTGTGTAGTATCCCTGTGACCAGGGGATTGGAATGTTAATCTGAGGCCCTCACCACACGCATTCACACACCTAGAATCAGGGGACTAAAGGGTTAAATCTTTGGCTAGGAGACCCAGCCCTGGTGGGAGGAGCTTAGGTGGGTAGTGGAGCGCGGGAAAGAAAGTGTAGTCAGAACGCTGGGAGCAGAAGAAGAAGTGGGACCTTGCGAGTGGCGCAGAGGGAGGGCACCAAAAATGACAGTGACCCGGACTCAGGGGGATCCTCCAACACAGGAGGACCGGCTCCGAGACGGTGCGGGCGTCTACCCCCGAGCCGCAGAACTGGTCGGGAAGCGGGCTCCTTCAAGAAGCTGCGGCCTAGTCCTGCATATTCCTATAAGGCCTGCAGAGTGTAAGGAGTCCTCAGTCCATAAATCCCGTAAGCGGGCGCTGGGCTCTGTGCAGGGCAGTACAGGAAGAGAGGGAGTGAAAGGACAGAGAAAGTAAGAATAGAGGGAGAATCCTGAAGGAACACCACTGAGGGCCTCAAATAGACATTCCATCCTCTGATGACTACACAGGCCAGCTACCAGTGACTGTATACCTGTAAGCTGCCTGAAGGTTACCAGTAAAACCCGTGCAGAGCCTAATCAATGTGTGGTGTCTTATTCCATCGCGCTGCTAAAAGCTGCATTCCAGCCTCCACCTGCAGAGCTGCCTTCCTGTGTGAGTTCTCCCTTTTCATCACTGCCACAGGGATTGTGCGGGGAGCATTGTCATCTAGCTGCCTGTCATCATCCCTGGAGGTCTGAGACAGAGCTGGTAAAATAACCAGACAATGTCTTTGTTTTATTTTACACATTTATCAGCGACCACCAGGGCCACGGACTCGGACAAGCCACCCGTGACTTCCCCACTGCAAACGCCTGGGTTCCGAGTATCCCACGAACGTGGGGTGGGTCACTATTTTAACCATGTACTGGTAATTATGGCCAGTGATCTGGACTTTTGGTATTATTTGACTCTTTAAGTTCAAATCAGGGGTAGACATAACATCAGCGCCAGGGCTGGGATGAGGGGTAGGCAGGATTGGCACTCACTTAAGGCAAAACCTCTTACCTTTCCAAGGGGGTGTACTTTTGCACAAAAAAAAAAGGACATTGCTGAATACCTGCGGCCTCCAGCCTAAGGCTACGTTCACACTCTGTGCATTTTTTGCACTTTTTTGCCGCGTTTTTCACCTGCGCAAAGAAGCGCTGTAAAAAAAAAGTGGTGCATTCACACACCGTGTTTTTTTATGGGCCACTTCTCCTCCTAAAGCGCACCTAAAGGTACCTGCAGTTGTGTCAGCTCCCAGCTCCCTGAACACACGGCGGAGAGTTAAGTATTCAATTTTTATCATTTTTAACACATTTGGATTACTTTAATTTGGGCTTCACAGTGTATATTAATACACTGTGAAACCCAAAAGGGGCTGTCACAGATGTCACACGGGGAGGATTCTTCCTCCCCTGTGTGACATCACATCCTGCAGCGGTGGCATATTCTTGTTGGAATTGCGCATTGTCTGAACGGTGATGCGTAATTCCAGCAGGAGAATGGGCCCCTATGGGAGAAGGTGCGGGCACAGGTGCATAAAGAATTGACATGGTCATTCTTTTTACACCCGCACTTTCTCCCATAAAAGCGCTGCGTATTTTTATGTATTGTCTGAACGGCAAAAGTGAATTTACATTCACTTTGCCGGCAGATGCACTTGCGCTTTTCTAAAAAGCAGGCGCAAAAAAGTGCATAGTGTGAACATAGCCTAAGGCTGGTTTTACACTGCAGTTTTTACCTGATCAGGGTTCATCAGGTTTTGTGTGCCAAAACCAGGAGTAAGGGCGGCTTCACACTACGGTGTGATCTGGTCCGGGGCTGTCAGGGATGAACCTGACAGCCCCGGACTGGATCAGCACACAGAACTGGAGGGCTAATTTGCCCTCCGGTCCGGTGTGCAGCCGCACGCAGCTGCAGCCGCTGATAGGTCAGGACCGTGGCACCGGTTATGTGTGCTGATCGAGTCCGGGGCTGTCAGGTTCGTCCCTGACAGCCCCTGACCGGATCACGCCGCAGTGTGAAGCCGCCCTAAAACTTTCAGAGATAAAGTATAATTGAAAGACTGACACCTGTTCTGGATTTTGGAGGCACTGATGGACCCTGATCAGGTAAAAACTGCAGTGTGAAACCAGCCTATGGAATTCAGCACACTGATGGCCAGGGTACAGGTGTGTCAGTTCCTCCAATCAGGGCTGGGGCATATAAATTTTGACCTCGGACCACAACATGACTATGTCTTTGTCGCACTCCTTTTGTTTATTGCTAGCCCTTCTGGAATCTGACTCCAGACCTCTTGACTACCAAGCCTCATGGCTAGCCCATGAGTAGTGACTGGCATCACAACAGGCACACAGATGAGCGGTGTCAGAAAGACACTGCTCACAATGCTTACCACCTGTGCTCTGGCCGTCGCTCCCACCCCACACTCAAATATATATGCGTCTACCAGATGTGAATACAATTGATGTAACTGCTGCCAGGGGTCAGGAGCAGAGGAGCTGTATTCAGCACCCTGCTCCACTGACAACTCTATTAGAATGTAGGGTACTTCCAGCCTGTGTCTTGTTGGAGGTGGCACATGTAGGGGGCAATGGACAGTGAGATTACAGTTGAAGCCAAAACTTTACATACACAATATAAAATGACACATGCATGTTTTTCTCACTATCTGACATGAAATTACAATAAAACATTCCTGGTTTAGGTCAATTAAAGTTACCATACTTAGTTATATTTGCCAAATTCCAGAATAATGAGAGAGAAAATGTTTTATGACATTTGTATTACTTTCTGCAAAATCAAAAGTTTACATACTAATATTTCTATGCCTTTAAACAATTTGGGGCAGCCCAAAAGGTGATGTCATGGGTTTGCAAGCTTCTGATAGGGTTATTAGCAACATCTGAGTTAGGGCCACATCACACACACAGATAATTGTGCAGAGATTGTTCGCAGATCTCTGGTTGCAGTGAAATCATGGACACATTGTCCCATTTTGCGGCCATATACAAATGAACAATTTGTCCATGATTTCACTGCAACCAGAGATCTGCGAACAATATCTGCACAGATATCTGTGTGTGTGATGTGGCCCTTTCTTACATGGATGTATTTTAATGCACACCTGAAACATACTTCTTTGTGTAGCATCATGGCAAAGTCTAAAGAAGCCAGCCAAGATATCAGGAAGAGAATTGTGGATTTGCACAAGTCTGGTTCATCCTTGAGTGCAATTTCCAGATACCGGAAGGTGCCTCATTCATCCGTACAAACAATTATACGCAAGTACAAACAAGATGAGAATGTCCAGCCATAATACCGCTCAGGAAGGAGACGGGTTCTGTGTCCCAGAGATGAAAGTGCTTTGGTCCAACATAAGCATATCAACCCAAAAGCAAAAGACCTTGTGAAGATGATGGCAGAAGCTGGTAAGATTGTTTCATTATCCACAGTGAAACAAGTACTGTATCAACATGGGCTGAAAGACCACTCTGCCAGGAAGAAGCCATTACTCCAAAAGAAACATAAAAAAGCCAAATTAAATTTTGCAAATGCCCCCAGGAACAAAGACCTACATTTTTGGAGACATACCTCTTATCTAACGAAACTAATATTGAATATTGAATTTGGCTATAATGACCATTGTTACACTTGGAGGGAAAAGGGGGAAGCTTGGAAGCCTAAGAACACCATCCCAATTGTGAAACATGGGTGTCAGCATCATGTTGAGGGGTTGTTTCGCTGCAGAAGGAACTAGTGCATTTCATAACATAGATGTCATCATGAGAAAAGAAGATTATGTGGCGATACTGAAGCAGCATCTCAAGACATCAGCTAGGAAGTTAAAGCTTGGGTGGAAATGGGTCTTTCAAATGGAAAATGACCTGAAGCATACTTCCAAACTGGTTACAAAGTGGTAAAAGGATAATAAAGTCAATGTTTTGGAGTGGCCATTATAAAGCCCTGATCTCAATCCTATTAAAAATGTATGGGCAGAGCTGAAAATGCAGGTGCAAGTAAGACGACCTACAAACATCTTTAGGGGTTGAGACAATGCGCAAATAGGGTCTTATCTCCTTACAAATATCGGCAAGAACCTGAATGAAAGCTGCTCACCTGGAAAAGTTGTGTTACACACAACAAGTATGCGCGCCTGGATACAGCTGCTGCAGGATCCACACATCCACGATCGACGTGGTGAACAATAGTTGTGGGACGAAGTGTCTCAGGATCCGTGCTGCTGAATGAATGAAACCAGAAACTGGAACACTGGTCTCACTCATTGAAACCAGTGTTCCAGTTTCTGGTTTCATTCATTTAGCAGCGCGGACCTACAAACATGGCTCAGTTACACCAGTTCTGTCAGGAGGAATAGGTCACAATTCCTGCCAACTATTCTAGGAAGTTTGTAGGATATCCAAAACATTTGACCCAAGTCATACAGGTTAAGGGCAATGGTGCCAAATACTAATGAAATGTATTTAAACTTGTGACTTTGCAGAAAGTAATAAAAATGCCTTAAAACATTCTCTCTCTCTCATTATTCTGGCGTTTGGCAAATATAAATAATTATAGTAATTCTAATTGACCTAAAATGGGAAAGGTTTATTCTGATTTCATGTCAGATAGTGTGAAAAACATGCATATTTGTCTTTTTATATAGTGTATATAAACTTTTGGTTTCAACTGTATATAGTGAGCTGTGGTGGACATCATACTGTACATTGGGAGTTGTGGTGGATATCATACTGTTAGGGGTACTATGGGAAACATTGTACTGTATATGAGGCTGTGGTGGCCATTTTACTGTATTGGTGAAAAGGGGCTATAATACTTTATGGAGTGCTGTCGGAATCATCATACTACATAGGGGGGGCTGTGATGGCGACCATACTATATAGTAGTGGGCTGTGGTGAACATCATACTGCATTCGGGGCTTTGGTGGACATCATAGTGTATATTGAGTGTATATTAAGGGGCTGTTGTGGATATACTGTATGGATGGCTATGGTGACCATCATACTGCGTCGGAGAACAGTATAAGGAGGTGGTACAGTTTGGAGAGACCAAAATGGTTAGTAGTATGAGGACATAGTGTGAAGAGGGGCACCGAATAGATATAGAGAGGGGGCAAAGTAGAATGGGGGTACAGTATGCAAAGAGGGGAACATGGCACGGGACAATGTTGAGATATAGAGATTGTAAGGGAAAACAGTGGAGAGGGGACAGCCATGTTATAGGCTGTGGTTCATAAGGGCAGACGGTGTGGCATTTATAGCTGATAATAGGTACTTCTGGTACCTTTCCTTCTCCTCTCAAACATGCAACAATTAAATCTATCTTAAAGAAGTCATCCCTTGACCCCACTTCTACATCCAGCTACTGGCCCATATCTCTGCTCCTGTTCGCTTCCAAACTTCTTGAAAAGCATGTCCACACTGTACTCTCATCCCACCTCTCATCCAACTCTCTTTTTGACAACCTTCAATCCGGATTTCGCCCCCACCATACCACTGAAACTGCCCTGACCAAAATTTCTAACTGTAAAGATAAAATAGGGGGGGGGGGACAAGAGGCGCAATAGTGCCCTATCACTAGTGACACTTATATGCAGTGGTGGGGGGTCCAGTTGTGATCCCCACAACTGGTTTGAAGGCGTTTTTGGAAACAATGTTCCAGCTGCTGCAGGATCTCCACCGACCACTGGATAGTGGTATGAATCCAAGAAATGATGGGAGTGCTGGTGTCTGACGGTCCGCACTGCTTTAGGGTTAAATAAACTCAACAAAGAGCCAAAACGATTTCCATCCTTTTATTCCTCCTCTCTCCTACGCGTTTCAGCACCACACCCGGCGCCTAGAATATCCTTGAGGAAGGCGTCGGGTGTGGCGCTGAAACGCGTAGGAGAGAGGAGGAATAAAAGGATGGAAATCGTTTTGGCTCTTTGGTGAGTTTATTTAACCCTAAAGCAGCGCGGACCGTGAGACACCAGCACTCCCATCATTTCTTGGATTCAAAATTTCTAACGACTTACTCACAGCCAAAGCCAACAGACAGTTCTCGGTCCTCCTCCTTCTTGACCTGTCCTCTGTATTCGACACAGTTGACCACTGCCTCCTAATACAGATCCTCTCTTCCATTGGTATCACTGAACTTGTCCTCTCCAGGATCTCCTCTTACCTTTCCTACCACACATTTAGTGTCTCCCATGCCCACACAACCTCCTCGCCCCATCCCCTCTCTGTTGGGGTCCCTCAAGGCCCTGTCCTTTTTTCAATCTATACCCTTGGCATGGGACAGCTCATAAAGTCCCATGGCTTCCAGTATCACCTGTACGCTGATGACACTCAGATCTACCTCTCTGGCCCAGATGTCATCTCTCTCCTGTCCAGAATCCCAGAGTGTCTATCAGCCATATCCTCCTTCTTCTCCTCTCGCTTCCTAAAACTCAATGTAGACAAAACCAAACTCATCATCTTTCACCCACACCTTCCTTACCAGACCTATCTATCACAATAAATTACATCACACTTTGCCCTGTACCTGAAGTTTGCTGCCTCAGAATAACCCTTGACTCTGCCTTGTCCTTCAAACCGCACATCCAAGCCCTTACATAGTAACATAGTAACATAGTTTTTAAGGTTGAAGGAAGACTTTAAGTCCATCTAGTTCAACCCATAGCCTAACATGTTGATCCAGAGGAAGGCAAAAAAAAAACCCATGTGGCAACACTAAGCTCCACATTGGGGAAAAAAATTCCTTTCTGACTCCAGATATGGCAATCAGACTAATTACCTGGATCAACGCCCTATCAAAGAATCTAGTATATATAACTAGTAATATTATAGTTTTCAAGAAAGGCATCCAGGCCCTTCTTAAATGTTAGTAGTGACTCACTCATTACAACATCATGTGGCAGAGAGTTCCATAGTCTCCCTGCTCTTACAGTAAAGAATCCACATCTGGGATTCTGATTAAACCTTCTTTCCTCCAGACGTAGAGGATGCCCCCTTGTCCCAGTCTCAGGCCTAAGAGTAAAGAGATCATTAGAAAGTTCTCTGTACTGTCCCCTCATATATTTATACATTATTATAAGATCTCCCCTAAGCCTTCGTTTTTCCAAGCTAAATAACCCCAAGTTTAATAACCTGTCTTGGTATTGCAGACCCCTCAGTCCTCTAATAACCTTGGTCGCTCTTCTCTAGTTCAGCTATGTCTTTCTTATACACCGGACACCAGAATTGTACACAGTATTCTAAGTGTGGTCGCACTAGTGACTTGTATAGAGGTAAAATTATGTTCTCCTCATGAGCATCTATGCCTCTTTTAAAGCATCCAATTATTTTATTTGCCTTTGCAGCAGCTGCCTGACACTGGCCACTAAATGTGAGTTTGTCATCTACCCATACACCCAGGTCTTTTTCAGTGACAGTTTTGCCCAGTGTTTTACAATTAAGCACATAATTATACCTTTTGTTTCCTCTGCCCAAGTGCATGACTTTACATTTATCCCCATTAAAGCTCATTTGCCATTTATCAGCCCAAGCTTCTAGTTTACATAAATCCTCCTGTAATATAAAATTGTCCTCCTCTGTATTGATTACCCTGCAGAGTTTAGTGTCATCCGCAAATATTGAGATTCTACTCTGTATGCCCCCTACAAGGTCATTAATAAATATATTAAAAAGAAGCGGGCCCAACACTGCCCCCTGTGGTACCCCACTGTTAACTGTAACCCATTCTGAGTGTGTTCCTTTAATGACCACCCTTTGTTTCCTATCGCTAAGCCAGTTTTTAACCCACTTAAACATATTTTCCTATATCCCCATTGCTCCCATTTTATGTATCAACTTTTGTGTGGCACCCTATCAAAAGCTTTTGAAAAGTCCATATACACCACATCCACTGCATTTCCTTGGTCCAGTCCAGAACTTACTTCTTCATAGAAGCTTATCAGATTAGTTTGACAGGAACGGTCCCTCGTAAAACCATGTTGATAATGGGTCATGAGGTTATTTTTCTTCAGATACTCCAGTATAGCATCTCTTAGAAAACCCTCTAGGATTTTACCCACAGTAGAGGTTAAGCTTACTGGCCTATAATTTCCAAGTTCAGTTTTTGTTCCCTTTTTGAATATTGGCCATGTTCACACACATGCGTTTTTTTGACCATCTCTGCGTTTTTGGGCTGTTAAAAAAACGCAGGTGCGTTAACGCAGGGTACATTTGAGTGTAGCTGCGTTTTTCAGCTCCATTTGCGTTTTTTACCTCTAGTCCAAAAAACGCTGCATGCAGCGTTTTTGGGTGCTGTAAAAAAACGCATGTGCGTTTTCTTAACATGGGGCCCTATGGGAAACGCATGCAAAAACGCATGGTACATTAGTACCTTTTAGTGCCATTCAAAAACGCATGCGTTTCCCATAGGGGCCCATGTTAAAAAAACGCACATGCGTTTTTTTAACATGGGGGCCCTATGGGAAACACATGCGTTTTTAAAAGGCACATTTATGCACCCTGCGTTAACGCTTGCGTTTTTGCCTGCGTTTTTGGTGAAAAAATGACTAAGTCCAAAAACGTGGCAAATCCTTTCAGACACACAAGGGACATTTTTTAGCACTCTTAAAAAAACGCAAGTGCTTTTAAGAGTGCTAAAAAAAACGCAAATTGTGTGTGAACATAGCCATTGGCACCAAATTTGCTATAAACCAGTCCTGTGGTACAGACCCTGTTATTATGGAATCATTAAAGATTAAAAATAATGGTCTATCTATGACAGTACTTACTTCCTGCAGCACTCTGGGGTGTATCCCATCCAGGCCCGGGGATTTGTCAATTTTAATGATTTTTAGACAATGCCGTACTTCCTCTTGGGTTAAGCAGGTGACATTTAATTGAGAATTTTTGTTATCACTGATCATATTGTCTGTCATGGGATTTTCTTGTGTAAATACTGTTGAAAAAAACTCATTTAGCATATTGGCTTTTTCCTCATCCTCATCCACCATTTCACCCAGACTATTTTTAAAGGGGCCAACACCATCATTTTTTAGTTTCTTACTATTTATGTAGTTAAAAAATATTTTAGGATTATTTTTACTTTCTCTGGCAATGAGTCTCTCTGTCTCAATCTTTGCTGCCTTGATTTGTTTTTTACATATGTTATTTAATTTTCTGTATATATTTAATGCCTCATCACTACCTACTTGCTTTAATTCCCTAAATGCTTTCTTTTGTCATTTACTGCGCCCCTTACAGCCTTATTTAGCCATAGTGGTTTCCTCCTATTTCTAGCATGCTTATTCCCATAGGGTATATATTGTGCACAGGCCCTATTCAGGATGCTAATAAACGTCTCCCACTTGCTTTGTGTACTTTTATGTCTCAGGATATCGTCCCAGTTTATTGCACTAAGATCATCTCTCAACCGTTGGAAATTTGCCTTCCTGAAGTTTAGTGTCCTTTTAGCCCCTCTACTACACATCTTATTAAAGGATACTTGAAAACCTATTATTTTATGATCACTATTACCCAAGTGATCTCCAACCTGTATATTTGATATGCGGTCTAGCCTGTTGGTTAATATTAGGTCCAGCAGTGCCCCCCTTCTTGTTGGGTCCTGAACCAGTTGTGAAAGGTAATTGTCTCTCATAGTTGTCAAAAACCTATTACCTTTGCTAGAACTGCAGGTTTCTGTTCCCCAATGTATTTCAGGGTAGTTGAAGTCCCCCATAATAATGACTTCTCCCTGTGTCACTGCTTCATCTATTTGCTTTATGAGGATATTCTCCTCCACTTCCATTATTGTTGGGGACTTATAACAAACCCCTATCAGTAATTTATTATTTTTTCCCCCTCCCCTTATCTCCACCCACAGAGACTCTACATTTCCATTAGATTCACCTATATTATCACGCAGGATGGGTTTTAAGGATGATTTTACTTATAAACATATACCTCCCCCTCGCTTATTTGTACTGTCATTTCTTGTTCAAGTATTTTTATTGATTTTAGTATTATCATTACTGTAACATAAACATTTTCTTATGCTTAAAGTTTAAACATTTCAAGATCAATGTTAATAAATCATTTTTAACTAACAATAGTTAACTGTCATAAACAGATAGAATGAAGAGTAAGAAAAGAAAGGAAGGGGAGAAGGGGGGGGGAAAGGAAGGTCATTTCTGAACAGACTATAGCCCTGTAAATTAACAGCCCAGTCATGGCTCTCATCCAGCCATGTCTCCGATATCCCCACCATGTCATAATTATTTTCCAACAAAATCAATTCTAATTCCTCCATTTTGTTGGTGAGGCTTCTGGCATTAGTGTACATGCACTTTATGCATCTCTCTTTACCTCTATTCCTTCCTACTAGATTGACTGTTCTAACCCCACCCACCATGCCACCCCCAATTTTATTACTTGTGCCCAGGTTACTATTTACACTATCTTCCCCTCCTATACAGTGAATACCCTCCCCCCCAATCCCTAGTTTAAACACTCCTCCAACAAGATAGCTGTTTTCTCCCCCAGCACAGCTGCACCCTTCCCATTGAGGTGCAGCCCGTCCCTAGCATAGAACCTGTAGCCAACAGAGAAGTCGGCCCAGTTTTCCAGGAACCCAAACCCCTCCTTCCTACACCAATTCCTGAGCCACGTATTTATCTCCCTAATCTCCCGTTGCCTCTCTGGTGTGGCTTGTGGTACAGGCAGTATTTCAGAGAATACTACCTTGGAGGTCCTTGCCTTAAGCTTGCAGCCTAATTCCCTGAAATCATCTTTAAGGACCTTTCACCTACCTCTAACTTTGTCATTTGTGCCAATGTGCACCATGACCGCTGGGTCCTCACCAGCCCCTCCCAGTAATCTGTCAAACCGATCAGCAATGTGTCGGACTCGAGCACCAGGTAGGCAGCACACTGTTCGATGATCCCTGTCTTTGTGACAGATTGCCCTATCTGTTCCCCTAATAATTGATAATAATTATCCATTACCCTCTGGCTGGGTACGCAGGGGGACCGGATGACTGAAGTCTCCACGGTGTGCTAGGGTTTTCTGCAGTCCTAAAGTGTTCCTGCATGTGCGGATCCCCGAAGTCCGGTATGTCTTGGGTGAACTTCCACTAGTTCCTCTGCTCCCTTGGCTAAGCTCCGTGCCTTCTGTCCCCACTCCTAGGCTTGGTTCACCGTAGAAGGACCACTCCGGGTCAATGGTTCGGGCCTAACCGCGGCACCGATCACCAGGACGTCTTTGCAGCTCTCCTAGCGTCTGCACACTCTGACTAACTCCTCCCCCAACAGCAGTGTTTATAGGGGAACTCACCTAAAGTCAGTAAGTCTGGCTCCCCCTACTGTGCCGGGGTTGAAGGTGTTGCATGTAGTAGGTACCTGCTGTGGAAACCTAGCTGTGCGGTAGGGAATGCTGTAGCTATCTATGCACACATCCATCCATGCACGCACACAACCACACATCCACGCATCCACACACGCACACATCCATGCATGCACACATCCCTCCATGCACGCAAACATCCACGTCCACCTCCATCCATCCATGCACCCATCCACACATGCCCACATCCATGTATGCACACATCCACGCATGCACACACACATCTATCCATGCACACAGCCATCCATGCGCACACCCATCCATGCACGCATACATCCACACATCCATTCATGCAGGCATGCACACACGCAACCAAGCACGCACACATCCATGCATGCACACATCCATCCATGCACACACACATCCATGCACACACACATCCATGCACGCACATATCCATCCATGCACGCACACAGGCATGCACCCATCCATCCACCCACCCATGCATGCACCCATGCATCCATCCACCCATGCATGTACCCATCCATCCACCCATGCATGCATCCACTCACCCATCCATCCATGCACCCATGCATGCATGCACCCACTCACCCATCCATACACCCATGCATGCATGCATGCACCCACTCATCCATCAATCCATCAATCTATCTATCCATTAATTCAATTATTCATACTTACCTCATCCAGGAGGAGGATCCTGGGAGAGGAGGAGGATCCCACACCAGAGCTGGCCGGCGGGTGCAACCCACCGGGAGGTGAGGGGGGGGACATGAGGCACGGGGAGGAGGGTGGCAGCTTCCTCAGCCCCCTCCGTGATTGCACCAGGAGAGAGCTGAGGAAGCTGACCGGCGGGTGCACAGGCGGGTGCAGCCCACCAGTGATAGCAGTCATTTACTGCCAGCGGGCATACCTCCGGTGGATGACTTTTACTGCCAGGTGAGGGGGTAGGAAAGGGATCGGGGAGCTCATCAGCCCTGGAGCAGGAGGGGGCTAGGAGGGGGAGGGCACTAGCCATCCCGCCCCTCCAGATCTGATTGGAGAGCTCCAATCAGTTCTGAAGGGGGTTACTCAATCTGATTGGCAGTCTCAATTTCAACTGCCAAACAGAGCGAGTTTAGCCATGGGGGCTAAGCCACTCCCCCTGGGCCAAAGTATGGGTCCTTGTGATCCTGCAGCTTCGGTGACTTGTCACTGAGCCGGTCACTGGAGCTGCAGGAACGCAAACAACCCATGATATTATAGAAACGTCATAGGTCAGGAACGCACCGATTTTCATGACGTCTCTATAACGTCATAGGTCAGAAAGGGGTTTAAAGTATAAAGAGGCTCCCAGCAGACATGAAAAACAGTGGATGCTACACCACTTCTATAACTATGAGTACAAGCCTAACCCAGAGGGAGTGAGTCAAGCTGCAAAAGACCTCAACGATATATTCTATGCAATGGCCAGATTGTCCAACCTTAAAAATATTGACTACAAGAGACCAAAAGAAACACAGTTCAATAGCTGGTTTGCCAGAGAATGTAAAGCCGTGCGGAAGACCCTGACAACAGCCTCAAACAAGAAACGCAGAGTCCCCAACCACCCGGGTCTGAGGGAAGCCTATGAAACCATACAAAAGCAGTACAAAACCAACCTCAGGGGGAAGAAGCAGAGTTACATCTCTACCAAGCTTAACCAACTCCAAGATGCCATCCAAGACAACTCTGTGGAGCCCCGCACCGAGTGCGTCACAGGAGGGTATTGCAGCCAAGACAGCAGCAGCAATATTCTCTGACTCAGCAGTCACACGGTTAACTCAGAGATCCATACCCTACATGCATCATCAGCATAGAGGGCCAATCAGGTCCTGGTGGGCGGAGTGTAGTGGTAGTGTGTAGTGGAAAACTGAGTACAATTAGTGAGAGAAAGAGAACTCTCCGAGATAACGTAGGAGAAGGAGCTAAACCAATGAGCTCTGCAACCTAGGAGAGGGGGCCTGTACAGTTCCGTGCAGCCCCCTGGCCATCACCCCGGTTGAGCGCCATTACTCCGGTGCCTTAACAAGCATCTACATGCCGGTCCAAAAACATCCCGTGCCCATCTACAGCCGGTTTGCTGGTACCGAAGCTAGGAGTCGTTTATCACTTCTATGCGAACCAGAGGAGTGGAGGGACCGCTTTACAGGAGCACCCCACCACCGCCACACACAGTCGTCTAGTCAGCGGTGTACCCACCAAAAGGACCTAAGGCTCCCCAAAACACCCATAACATATACCCTGGGTAGGGCATTGAAGCAGCCCACCCGGTCCACTACCCACCACTGTATGCCATGTACTGCTTGCTGGTTACAGTAAAGAACCAGTTACAGAGACTTCCAGTTCCCGTGCTTTCTCATGAACTGTCTGTCTCCGCGCACTAAGGTAACCACAGCTGCCTCACAACATCTTGCGCAGCTCCTGGCTCCAGGGATCATCGCTCAGCCTGTGGGGAGCATTCCATCTTGCTGCATTCCATCCCCCGGAGGCCCCGCAGCGCCGGTACAGTTACCGGAACACTCATAGGTGGCGTCACAAAACAAATTAACCCCTAAACTGTTCCACTAATGACGTCTCTCTCTTTTGATCTGTACCACCGGGCCCCACTACTGTCAGGCGCGGTTCATCCATGACAATGAGGAAGAAGAAAATGCCTGTCTTCCGGAGTCCCGGCCACAGTGAGTCAACTCCTTCTGGGAACTATGGAACCACATGGGCACGAAAGTCAAGAAAAACAACATCCATATCCAAACATCTGGCTCCAGTACCTCAGAGACCTCTATAAAGACATCCCAAAGGAAGAACTAAGCCCAAAACAAGAAAACATAATGGCAAAACTAAAAGCAATGGAGGAAAACATTTTTTTTTACAAAACCCCATGGATACACCTATCACATCACAGGAAGTAGCAGAGAGAATCTCTTCCATAAGATGAAGAAAAGCTGGTGGCCTGGATGGAATCCTACCAGAAATGCTGATGTACAGCCCACCATAAATACAGGCTACAATGGTTAAACTCTTCAATATTGTGCTAAGTGTCGGCTACTTCACTTGTACCTGGAACCAAGGCCTCATCACACCCATCCACAAGAATGGGGACAAGTATGAACAAGCCAACTATAGAGGCATATGTGTCAGCAGCAACCAAGGAAAACTCTTCAACAGCATCCTGAACAAGAGGATCCTCAGTTTCCTCACCGAGCACAACATCCTCAGCAAGAACCAAGCAGGGTTTATGCCAGGGGTCTCAAACTTGGCAAAGTAAGTGGGCCACACATAAAAAAAATTTAAGGTAAAGGGCCGCATTCTTTGAAAATTTAATAGAATACAATTCTCGTCAATGTTCACGGTGACGTTGAGGTCATCCGAATTCATTGCTCAGCTATGAACTCAATTGACTTCTGATTGTCACGGTCAGCCTGAGCACTGCTTGTCGCTGTGGACAGACGCTTGTTCAAGGCGATGAAGCAGAGCTGACATTGCTCTGCCTGTGGACTACGTCAGACTGAGGGTTTTTTCTCTAATAAAGATGGAGTCCCTAAATGTGCTTTTTGCTTATTTGTAATAAAAAAAATTATCTGTGTTGTTTGTTTTGTTTTTAATGTTTACTAGAAATTCATGGTGGCCAGGTCTAATTTGCCATGACGCTATGAATTTCGGGCTTAGTACTAGCTGAGAATGCAAAGCTGGTGTTAACCTCATTATTACCAAGCATGCCACCCCCCACCAGGGCTGCTAGAAGAGCTGGGTAAAGCGCCTGGAAATGGCGCTATGATGAATGCACCATTTTCAGGAGTGGCTACAGGCTTCAGCGTGAGGGGCCCAGAATGCTTCGGCGTTACCACGCTGAGAATCCCAGCCCCCAGCTGTCTGGTTTTACCTGACTGGTAATCAAAATATGGCAGGAGCCCATGCATTTTTTAAAATCATTTATTTAAATAAAAAAATTAAGGCTTCCCTGTATTTTGATTGCCAGCCAAGATAAAGCAAGACAGCTGGGGGTGGCAGCCCCGTAGCTGTCCAATTTATCTCTGTTAAGAATCAAAAATACCGTGAAGTGCAGTGTCATTTTTTTAAAATTATTTTGCCATTTTCCAGGTTACTCCCAATAGCCAATCACAGACACCCATTCTCTGTCACAGCATCTGTGATTAGCTGTTGGGTCCATCACACATATAGTAGTGTACAAATAATTTTAAAAAATGACATAGCGCTCTGCTGTATTTTTATTCTCAGCGCAGATAAAGCGGACAGCAATGGGCTGCCACCTCCAGCTGCTTGGCTTTACTTTGGCTGGCAATTAAAATACAGGGAAGTCCAATATTTTTTTTTAATTATTTAAATAAATACATTTAAAAAATATGTGGGCTCCTGCAATATTTTGATTGCCAGCCAGGTAAAACCAGACAGCTGGGGGTTGGGATTTTCAGCGTGGTAAAGCCCAAGCATTCTGGGCCCCCCACGCTGAAAACCACACCCACCCCTGGATATGGCGCATACATCATAGCACCATTTCCAGAGGCTTAACCTGGCTCTTCCAGCAGCCCTGGTGGGGGTGGCACGTTGGGTAATAATGGGGTTAATACCAGCTTTGCATTCTCAGCTGGTACTAAGCCTGAAGTTCATGGCATTACGCCAAATAAGACATGGCCACCATAAAGTTCTAGTAAATATTTAAAAAAAAAACACTGAGACAAATATTTTTTATTTGAAATAAAACAAAAAACACATTTAGGGACTCCACAGCCCAATCCTACCTATCACACATCCAGAAACCTACAGGCCATTAACCTTCATGCACTCACAGACTCCCTCATCCCATCTCTGTCCCCAATCTCTTCAATCTCCTGTCCAGATCAGGCAGTAAATCACTACGACACTCTCAGAAGCTCCCTGGACCAAGTAGCGCCCCTCACCCTCAGAACCTCCAAACAGAGAACAAAACAGCCCTGGCTCACACCACAAACTCGATTCCTCCAGCGATGCTCTAGGAGTACTGAACGTCCATAGAGGAAAACTCGCTCACCAGGAGACTTCATCCACTATAAATTCATGCTCAAAACTTACAACTTTGCCCTTCACCTTGCCAAACAGACCTACTTCACCACCCTGGTCTCCTCACTATCCAAAAATCCAAAAAAACTCATTGACACCTTTCACTCACTCCTCAGTTCTAAAGCGCAGGCCCCCATCACTGACCTCTGTGCTGATGACCTAGCTTCCTACTTCATGGAGAAAATAGACAACATCCGCCAGGAAATCAGCTCTCAGCCTCCAAGCGCTGCCAACCCTATTCTTCCCCACATCCCCTCCAGTTCACTCTCCACATTTGACCCAGTCACAGAAGAAGAAGTCTCCAGGCTCCTTTCTTCCTCTCGTCCCACCACATGCACTACTGACCCCATTCCCTCACACCTACTCCAGTCCTTCTCTCCAGTTGTCACCACTCATCTAACCAAAATCTTCAATCTCTCCCTCTCTTCTGACATCTTCCCCTCCTCCTTCAAACATTCGATCCGCCCCCTTCACTCTACAGAAACTGCCCTCATCAAAGTGACCAATGACCTTCTGACAGCAAAACGTAACCAGTCTCTGCTTATTCTTCTTGATCTCTCTGCAGCTTTTGACACTGTCGACCATCAGCTCCTACTCTCTATGCTGCACTCCATTGGCATAAAGGACACTGCTCTCTCCTGACTCTCCTCTTATCTTTCTAACCGCTCTTTCAGTGTATCTTTTGCTGGCTCCACTTCTTCCCCTCTTCCCCTCACTATTGGAGTCCCTCAGGGTTCAGTCCTTGGCCCTCTCCTCTTCTCTCTCTACACAGCCCCGATTGGACGCACCATCAGCAGATTTGGCTTTCAGTACCATCTTTATGCTAATGACACACAACTATACACTTCAGCCCTTGACCTTACCCCTGCGGTATTAAAGAACACCAATGACTGTCTAGCTGCAGTTTCCAATATCATGTCCACTCTCTATTTGAAACTAAACCTTTCCAAAAATGAACTTCTGCTGCTCCCCCCATCCACTAACCTTCCTAAATCGGACATCTCTCTCTCAGTTTGTGGCACCACGATAATTCCTAGGCAGCAGGCTCGTTGTCTGGGTGTTATGTTTGACACCGATCTCTCCTTTTCCTCCCACACACAATCTCTCATCCGCTCTTGTCGCTTACACCTGAAGAATATCTCTAGAGTCCGCCCCTTTCTCACCATGGAAACAACAAAAACCCTCACCGTGGCCCTAATCCATTCCCTCCTTGACTATTGCAATTCTCTATTAAGCGGCCTCCCCCTCACCAGACTTTCTCCTCTCCAGTCCATCCTTAATGCAGCAGCCAAGATCACCCATCTGGCCAATCGTTACTCAGATGCCTCTGCTCTGTGCCAGTCATTGCACTGGCTGCCCGTATACTACAGGATCAAATTCAAATTGCTTGTTCTCACCCACAAAGCTCTTCACAGTGCAGCACCCCCCTACCTCTCCTCCCTCATCTCTGTCTATCACCCACCCGTTCTTTACGTTCCTCAAATAACCTTCGACTAACATCTGCACTAATCCGATCCTCCCACTCCCAGCTCCAAGACTTCTCCAGAGCTGCACCAATCCTCTGGAATGCTTTACCCCAAGAAATCAGGACTATCCACAACTTGCATGGCTTCAGACGATCCCTAAAAACGCATCTTTTTAAGGCAGCCTATCATACTCCCTAATAGAAGTCCTTTGTACTGTAGATAGTGAATGGGCTGTCCCTCTGGACATTACTCTTCTACAAACTCCACCAAACCAAAAAGGTTTACACAGACTGTATAATGACCATCCATGTAAGCTTAGTTCTATGCCCCATTTCCTCAAGATGCCTGGACCATCAGTGCAATAAGCCCCTGTACCTTGTGCAACCCCTATCCCGTTGTAGATTGTAAGCTCTTTTGAGCAGGGTCACCTTCATTTCTTGCTTTATTTATTGTATTTTCTTTGTTACATTGATTCTATGCCTATTGTTTTGTATCCAATTATTGTGCTGTATTTCTCTTTACTGTAATTACTTACTGTATATTTTCTGTACTCTAACCCTACATTGTAAAGCGCTGCGAAATATGTTGGCGCTATATAAATAAAGCTTTATTATTAATATTATTATTATTATTATTATTAAATACACGACACAAATGCACACCACACAGCCACCATCATCATCATTATACACACACCACACACAGCCACCATCATCATACACACACACCACACAGCCACCATCAGCATCATACACACACACCCATCATCTTGCGCACACACACACACCACACAGCCACCATCATCATACAAACACACGACACACACACACACACACCACACAGCCACTATCATCATACACACACACCACATACACATGCCACACAGCCACCATCATCATACACACACACCACACAGCCACCATCATCATCATCATACACACACATCACAGAGACACACAGCCACCATCATCATACACGCACACCACACAGCCTCCATCATCATCATACACACATGCACACCACACAGCCACTATCATCATCATACAAACACACCACACACGCACACCACACAGCCACCATTATCATCATCATCATACACACATACACCACACCGTCACCATCATCATACACAAATAAAGGAGGAAAACGGTGTCTTTCTCTGCTTCTTTTGTGCTTCATTGACACAAAGTTAAAAACGTCACATACGCTATACGCGTTTCAGGGGTGCTCCCCTTAGTCGTTAGCTCAGTAAAATGACATAAGACATTCATTATATGTAATACAAAAACCACTACCCATATGGGAACAATTACAATTAAAACACAAGCACATTTTAACTCTTTGTTTGTCATAGTAAGGAGACCCATAGTGAACTTAGCAGGCACCTATTATTGTTTTGCAAAGAAATGTGGAATAAATTTCGGGAATCACTTTGCTAAATTTAGCGGGAGTATATACTTCAATGAATATATACATAACCCTTTGAAAACAAACAGGATTTAGACTCCAAGATGTATGTTCTAATGACAACTCCTTCTGAATTATGCCCACCATTTTCGATATACGGTAATTCTTTGCAATAATTTCCCATGCACAAAAGATAATATTTATATTTAAACAAAGAAAGCAATGTGCATATTTATTTCCCAAGGTAAGATTGTTATACACATGGCATATTCACATTATCAGCACATTATTTGTTAATGTTTGTTTTAATTTATATTTATTTATATTTTTATTTTTTATTATTTTTCATTCCTATATGTGTTTTCATTTTACATGTATGTTGCAGTTTTTTCTGTTTTGTATCATATGGAGTTACTGGCTCCATGTCTGCAATTTACACCTTCATCACCTACAGGTGGTCTAGGGTCGAGATGGTGTCTGCCCACTTAGAATTGGGACAGGGAGGAAAAGGAGGACAGGGATGTCAACGTTAGGACTCATCAGACCTGGGGTCATTTTGTCGCAGTTGATGAGCAAACGGACATTGGCCATTGTATGTACTAATAACTTCAGAAATAAAAAAAATAAGAATTTTTGAGTTTTTAAAAAAAAAACGTAAGTTTTTACATTTTTTCCTCAAATATATACAGCTTGTTAGCATGTGTGCATCATTGGTAGTAGCTGAGTGCTGCAGAGAATTTTTTCTAGTTATATCAAGATGTATCTTTAAGAAAAATATTAGCTGGAGGATGGTTGCCAGGAAAGCTAACGATATTGCCAGTTTTGTGTCACCTAGTGTATTTATGAGTGACCCCCCTAAAAAACCGACGTGGCTCACAACGAAGGGTTTGTACAAGTGTCGGGGAAATAGATGCAATTTATGCAAGTTCATAGAAGTAACTGATTCCTTCTGTGACAATGGATCGAGTAAGATATTTCCTATACGCACTTATATAAATTGTAATACCACCCATGTGATTTATTTAGCCGCATGTTTTTCATGTAATAAATAATATGTGGATTGTACCACACGCACGCTTAACAAGCTCTTATCCGAACACATATCGGCAGCCAGTCCCTCCTCTACTAATATACGTACTGGCCGCTTGTGTCTTTCCCAACATTTCAGAGATGGGCATATGTCTTTGTTAACTGTAAAGGGGATTGAAAGAGTTCTCTGCCCCTATAGAGGGGGGACTGGGAGAGGGCGGTGCATGACAGAGAACTTTATTGGATTTTGGAACTGGATTCTCGTAATCCTAAGGGTATGTGCACACTGGTAGTTTTACTGCAGGTTTAGCTGCGGAAACCGCCGGTCGGTTTCCATGAGTTTCATGTAAATTTATGTTAATCCAAAAGCGGCTTTTGAGTTAACATTAAAACCTATGGAAACCGACAGCCGCTGTGCACACACCGGCGGTTTCCACATGATCATCTGTTGCTAAACCGCTGGGTTCCCAGCGGGTTAGCAACGAATGAGCATGTTCTTATAAACCGGCCGGTTATGCAGCGGCTGCAAGCAGAATCATGTACTGCTTCCAGCCGCCGCAACACCGCCGGCGCTAACCCGCTGTGCACCCGCCCGTAGCCCGCCGCACACCTGCGGCACATACCCGCCAGGATGCCGGTGGACGGCTCCAGAGCTTCCTGGCGGGTCCGCCCAGCCGCCGCCGACACAAACCCGCCCACTAGTGTGCACATAGCCTAAAGGTTTACATTTGAGGAGGGATCTGTGGTATTTTTATTAATGGTTCCTTCATTTAGTTTCCATATAATAAGAAATAGAATTGTCAATATAAAATACATCTGGGATGATGTCAAAACATCCATCAAGGATATTTGTAATCATTCATGCACAATAGGAAGTAAATAGATGTGTTTATATTTTTGTATAATAATAGAGATTAGCAAAAATAAAAACAAAAAATAAAAATCAATAACAAAAGTAAAAAATAAGAATAATACACTAGTTATAAATAATAAACAACGTCATTATAGTGAAATAAATAAAGTACAAATATAAAATATATAAGAAATATACAACAAATGGAAAATAATTAATAAAATAAATAAATAAAAAATAAAAATGAAAATATACATAGGAATGAAAAATAATAAAAAATAAAAAATATAAATATAAATTAAAACAAGCATTAACAAATAATGTGCTGATAATGTGACTATGCCATGTTTATAACAATCTAACCTTGGCAAATAAATATACACTGTTTTCTTTGTTTAAATATAAATATCTTTGTGCATGGGAAATTATTGCAAAGAATCATATTGAAAATGGTGGGCATATATCAGAAGGAGCTGTCATTAGAACATACATCTTGGAGTCTAAATCCTGATTGTTTTCACAGGGTTTAATATATGTACGGGGCTAGCCAGATATCCCTCCAGGGAAGGACCTAGCCATGGGGTGGCTCTTTGAGGAGATCACCATAACCACTATATTATGTGGCCCTTGAGTCAATATATGGATACAGCTGAATATTGACTGAAAGGGCCACTTAATATAGTGGTTATGGTGATCTCCTCAAAGAGCCACCCCATGGCTGGGTCCTTCCCTGGAGGGATATCTGGCTAGTCTTGTGTTGAGACTCCTAAATGAGGCTCCACAGATTCTATTTGCGTATTCGTAATTCCCAGGGGGCAATGTGCCTAGGAATTCACTGTGTTGAGCACTTTAGCTGGCTGCCCGCAGTGTTTTCTTGGACTGGTCTCCCTGAGATCCGTGATTGCTTCTTGAGTTTTAATTGTAATTGGTCACATGTGGGTAGTGGTTTTTGTATTACATATAATGAATGTCTTATGTAATAAGACTAACGACTAAGGGGAGCACCCCTGAAACGCCTATAGCTTGATCCTACGGGGTATGTGATGTTTTTAACTTTGTGTCAATAAAGCACAAAAGAAGCAGAGAAAGACACCATTTTCCTCCTTTATTTGCATATTATTGGTGGTTGCTATCAATCCGGTGTTGGGAATTCAAGGAGTGATTGTCTGAGAAATTGCTTTCCCTATCCCTATTCCTGAACTCAGTATAATCATCATACACACACACAACACAGTCACCACCATCATCATCATCATACACACACACCACACAGCTACCATCATCATACACACACACCACACAGCCACCATCATCATCATACACACATACCACACAGCCACCATCATCATGATATACACACACACAGCCACTATCATCAACACACACACACACACACACACACTACACACCTGCACTGTCCTCTGCTCGCTCGGTGGTGCACCCACCGGCAGAGCAGCTGACGTCAAACGCCCCTGAGCTCTGAGACGCCAACTTCAATTGCTTCTCCCTGATATTCTGTATTGTAGACGCCGCCAGGGAAAAGCAATCAAAAGCGGCATCTGCAATGCAGAATGCGGCCGGCGGTGGCAACAATATGACAGGACGCCGGTGCGAGCCAGCTAAATGACCTGACATCGGTGTGTCCACGGGCCGCATCAAACAGCCGCGTGTTTGAGACCCCTGGTTTATGCCCAACCACCGCACCATTGACCACATCTATACCCTGCACAGCCTCATTCAGACATATCCACAATACAAAGAACGAGAAGATATACGCCTGTTTTGTAGACTTTAAAAAGGCGTTTGATTCGGTGTGGCACCCGAGCTTATTCCTGAAACTGCTGGAGAACGGAATAGGAGGAAAGACCTACGATGTCATCAAAAGCTCCTACACCAAGAACCGCTGCAGCGTGAGTGTGAACGGTAAAAGAATGGCTTATTGCCAGCAGAGTCATGGAGTCAGACAAGGCTGCAGCCTAAGTGCAACGCTCTTCAACATTTACATCAACGAGCTGACTACCGGTCTGGAATCTTCCACAGGTCCAAAGGAAGTGCCAAACCCAGCGTGAAACGATTCGTTGTCCGCCTCTTCTTCTCCCTCCCTGTTCCATGTAACCCTTCACTGAAAATAAAAGCTTTTACGTGCAAAAGTCATCAACAGGTGAGTGCACCTATTCTTTCATTTTTGCTCTAAGATGTTGTTTCCATGGTAGCACCCCTGCCTAAATATGCACAATTGCGTTTAGCCATTTGTTTGGAGTGTGCTGGCAAGCAAACTGAAGCCTGTGTAGCTGTGGTGCCCGGTTTTTCAACCACTCGATACACATATCTATCTATCTATCTATCTATCTATCTATACACATATATACATATACACATATATAATATTAAGAAAGGACATAAAATCCGAAACGTCGCCACGCCATAGGCATTAAAGTTTCACTTTTTTAGAATTGATGGTGCTGTTTTTTCATTTTTTTCTCTCTATATATACACACATATATGCACATATATACACATATGTACATATACACATATAATATATATATATATATCTATATATATACAGTTGTGGCCAAAAGTATTGACACCCCTGCAATTCTGTCAGATAACACTCAGTTTCTTCCTGAAAATGATTGCAATCACAAATTCTTTGGTATTATTATCTTCATTTAATTTGTCTTCAATGAAAAAAACACAAAAGAGAATGAAGCAAAAAGCAAAACATTGATCATTTCACACAAAACTCCAAAAATGGGCCAGACAAAAGTATTGGCACCCTCAGCCTAACACTTGGTTGCACAACCTTTAGCCAAAATAACTGCGATCAACCGCTTCCGGTAACCATCAATGAGTTTCTTACAATGCTCTGCTGGAATTTTAGACCATTCTTCTTTGGCAAACTGCTCCAGGTCCCTGATATTTGAAGGGAGCCTTCTCCAAACTGCCATTTTTAGATCTCTCCACAGGTGTTCTATGGGATTCAGGTCTGGACTCATTGCTGGCCCCCTTAGAAGTCTACAGTGCTTTCTCTCAAACCATTTTCTAGTGCTTTTTGAAGTGTGTTTTGGGTCATTGTCCTGCTGGAAGGCCCATGACCTCTGAGGGAGACCCAGCTTTCTCACACTGGGCCCTACATTATGCTGCAAAATTTGTTGGTAGTCTTCAGACTTCATAATGTCATGCACACGGTCAAGCAGTCCAGTGCCAGAGGCAGCAAAGCAGCCCCAAAACATCAGGGAACCTCCGCCATGTTTGACTGTAGGAACAGTGTTCTTTTCTTTGAATGCCTCTTTTTTTCTCCTGTAAACTCTGTGTTGATGCCTTTGCCCAAAAAGCTCTACTTTTGTCTCATCTGACCAGAGAACATTCTTCCAAAACGTTGTAGGCTTTTTCAGGTAAGTTTTGGCAAACTCCAGCCTGGCTTTTTTATGTCTCGGGGTAAGAAGTGGGGTCTTCCTGGGTCCCCTACCATACAGTCCCTTTTCATTCAGAGGCCGACGGATAGTACGGGTTGACACTGTTGTACCCTCGGGCTGCAGGGCAGCTTGAACTTGTTAGGATGTTAGTCGAGGTTCTTCATCCACCATCTGAACAATCTTGTGTTGAAATCTCTCGTCAATTTTTCTTTTCCGTCAACATCTAAGGAGGTTAACCACAGTGCCATGGGCTTTAAACTTCTTGATGACACTGCGCATGATAGACACAGGAACATTCAGGTCTTTGGAGATGGACTTGTAGCCTTGAGATTGCTCATGCTTCCTCACAATTTGGTTTCTCAAGTCCTCAGACAGTTCTTTGGTCTTCTTTCTTTTCTCCATGCTCAATGTGGTACTCACAAGGACACAGGACAGAGGTTGAGTCAACTCTAATCCATGTCAACTGGCTGCAAGTGTGATTTAGTTATTGCCAACACCTGTTGGGTGCCACAGGTAAGTTACAGGTGCTGTTAATTACACAAATTAGAGAAGCATCACATGATTTTTCTAACAGTGCCAATACTTTTGTCCACCCGCTTTTTTATGTTTGGTGTGGAATTATATCCAATTTGGCTTTAGGACAATTCTTTTTGTGTTTTTTCATTGAAGACAAATTAAATGAAGATAATAATACCAAAGAATTTGTGATTGCAATCATTTTCAGGAAGAAACTGAGTATTATCTGACAGAATTGCAGGGGTGCACAACTGTGTATATATATATTCTTCCTACATTACTTTTCCTTGCTGGCTATATTTCTAGGTAGTTTATTGCCAAGGAGGTTCAACCCTTGATTGCAGGGATTTTCCCTACTAGGTGGACACTCTTTGTATTTCTTCTGTGTTTTTTTACTTTGTTGGTATTTTTGGGTGAAAAAGGTATCCATTCTAATAGAAGTGTTGGTCAACGCCTGTTACCTGACCCAAGGGTGGAGATGCATTAGGGGTCCTTTTAACTTAGTCTCTCACCCATTCCTTTGCTTGAGGGCCCAAGGGTTCACCGGGAAGGTGGGGGTGCCATTGGCTTCATCTAGCTAAGGCACCAAAATACCTTTTTTCGGTCTCGATTGGTTCAACCTGTATGGCCAGACAAGGGACAATAGGTAAGTGGGCCCATTTCAAATTCCAAAACAGGTGGAATTTTTGAGTAAATCACTATAAAAAGTTACTTTTTTGTTCAATGTGAGGTTGCACAAAAAGTTAGCAACTTTTGGCATTTTCATGCTAGTTTTGCCAAGCTCCTCCAAAAAAGAGGCGATGCGGGGGTGGATTGGAACTTTCATGATGATGTGTGGCACTTCTTATTACCGGTAAGTAAAATTTGTGGTAAGACTCACCTCTTAATAAATAAGGACTCAGGAGCATCTGACTCCCACACATCTACTCATCAACACCAGCATTAACATCGCTGGTCATGAGGAATCAGGGAGAGCGAGTGTGACTTAGGCCTCATTCACATATCTGATTTTTTTTCATCTGAGAAAAGATGAATCAATTATTTGATCAGAGTGTCATCACAGTTTGATAAGAGTGTGGTCTGAATGGCATTCAATTTTCTCATACATGGAGAAACTTAGAATATTCTCCCCATTCTCTATTCTTACACTCTGATGACATCTGAGTGCGGTCCAGTTTTTTCATGGATCCATTGACTTGCATTGTTAATATTGATCCAACCCTCAGATTAAAATCAAATATGTCTCTGCAATTTTCTGCGGACCTTTGTCTACAAAAAAATCATGAATGTGTAAATGGCCCCATAGACTATCACAGTTAGGAGTGCTGAATATCTCAGACAGTACTCGTACGCAAAAATCAGACATATGAGTGAGGCCTATGACCATTTGTATAAATGCGCCAATTTTACTAAATATGTCCTGGTTTTTTTTCTTACTAAAAAAAACTTGGCTTATTAGTAAATATAAATTATATAAAATGTTGGTAGATACAACAAGTAAAACAGGAGATATGGTGGCCCCCATTAAAAGCACATGATGTTCATCTTACTTATTGTATCTAGCAGCATTTGTGGACATTGAGTTTTTGGGGTGCTAAACACCATCTAATATCTTGTTGATGCGCTTTGGATACAATTTACCGTATATCCTGTTTTTAGAGACATCAGGTCTGTTGCAGATTTTAAAGTGAGTTTTTTTTTTACCCGCCATGGAGTTATGCAATTGTGCAGACTGCAGTCTCTACAAGCATTAGGTGTATGATCATGTACATTATATTCTATTTTATTACATGGTATAAATTTAATGAACCCTCAAAAAATTTGTATTTTTTGTTTATTTTTTTACATCGGACTCAGTCCTTTATTGTACTAAAATACATCTTTCATTATATTACATCACATAAGATATGTTCGAGGCTGTGACGTCAGCCGCTGCCTCCCGTCCTCACTGTGCGCCTGCGTGAGAACAGATGATTAGACGTTGGCGCAGGCGAGGAGGGGGCGGACACAATAAGCAGGAGGAATATAGCAGCAGGAGGCGGCGCAGAGCATCCCATGGACCTTTGAAGTGGAAACAGTGTCCACCAGGCTGCTCCTACACTCCTTTGAGTAATTACTCTATGCCTAGTTCTGAAACCTACAGGGATCATCTACTACAGCAACTGCTACATAGTGAACATCCAATTGGGATCCCTTCACTACAAAAAACAGGGCAACACCCTCTAGGTGAAGCAAACTTGGAATCGCATCCAAGTACATTTTCAACGCATTCAATACAGAACTAGCGACTATGTGATCAAGACCTGTAATTAGGCCAAAACGTCATATGAGGTCGTACTGCACTATAAATAAACGCTCACCTATAAGCAAATATTCCATTGTACGTGTGCAGTGATTCTGAATACAGAGCAGCCAGAGGCAGGAAAAAACCTCCGTGCCAGCCCTGACTCAAGAACAAGTAATGCCCCCCAGACTCAGTTAATGTAAGATTAATAAAGTCTATACAGTGCCTACAAGTAGTCTTCAACCCCCTGCAGATTTAGCTGGTTGACACATGCGGAATTAACTTGGCATTGTGACATTTGGACTGTAGATCAGCCTGGAAGTGGGAAATGCACTGCAGCCAAAAAGATTATTATTTTTTTTTTTTTTTAAAGCGTTAAAAGTAAATTCAGAGGGTCATTTATTATTCAACCCCTCAAACCACCAGCATTCTGTTTGGTCCCCCTAAAGTATTAAGAAGTAGTTCAGGCACAAAGAACAATGAGCTTCACATGTGTGGATTAATTATCTCTTTTGCCAGCCTTTTCTGACTATTTAAGACCCTCCCCAAACTTGTGAACAGCACTCATACATGGTCAACATGGGAAAGACAAAGGAGCATTCCAAGGCCATCAGAGACAAGATCATGGAGGGTCACAAGGCGGGCAAGGGGTACAAAACCCTTTCCAAGGAGTTGGCCTTACCTGTCTCCACTGTTGGGAGCATCATCCGGAAGTGGAAGGCTTATGGATCTACTGTTAGCCTTCCACGGCCTGGACAGCCTTTGAAAGTTTCCTTCCGTGCCGAGGCCAGGCTTGTCCGAAGAGTCAAGGCTAGCCCAAGGACAACAAGGAAGGAGCTCCGGGAAGATCTCATGGCAGTGGGGACCTTGGTTTCAGTCAATACCATAAGTAACGTACTCCACCGCAATGGTCTCCGTTCCAGACGACTTTCAAAGCATCATGTCAAGGCTCGTCTACAGTTTGCTCATGATCACTTGGAGGACTCTGAGACAGACTGGTTCAAGGTTCTATGGTCTGATGAGACCAAGATCGAGATCTTTGGTGCCAACCACACACGTGACGTTTGGAGACTGAATGGCACTGCATACGACCCCAAGAATACCATCCCTACAGTCAAGCATGGTGGTGGCAGCATCATGCTGTGGGGATATTTCTCAGCCAAGGGGCCTGGCCATCTGGTCCACATCCATGGGAAGATGGATAGCACGGCCTACCTGGAGATTTTGGCCAAGAACCTCCGCTCCTCCATCAAGGATCTTAAGATGGGTCGTAATTTCATCTTCCAACAAGACAACGACCCAAAGCACACAGCCAAGAAAACCAAGTCCTGGTTCAAGAGGGAAAAAATCAAGGTGTTGGAGTGGCCTAGTCAGTCTCCTGACCTTAACCCAATTGAAAACTCGTGGAAGGAGCTCAAGATTAAAGTCCACATGAGACACCCAAAGAACCTAGATAACTTGGAGAAGATCTGCATGGAGGAGTGGGCCAAGATAACTCCAGAGACCTGTGCCGGCCTGATCAGGTGTTATAAAAGACGATTATTAGCTGTAATTGCAAACAAGGGTTATTCCACAAAATATGAAACCTAGGGGTTGAATAATAATTGACCCACACTTTTATGTTTAAAATTTATTAAAATTCAACTGAGCAACATAACTTATTGGTTTGTAAGATTTATGCTTCTGTTAATAAATCCTACTCTCGTTTGCAGTTTGAAGGCTCTAACTTATTTGCATCTTATCAAACCATTGGGGGTTGAAGACTACTTGTAGGCACTGTATTTCAGTGCACAGAGGGGCTAGAGACATGGGGGAGATCTTCCCTGAATGCATGCTGCATTCAGTGGTGCATTTAGATTGGCCTGCACCAGGAGGGTGACAGGTCCGCTTCGATATTTTAATTTTGTGTGAAACCTCACACTATCTATTGGAAGTATATTACAAAACATTTTACAGAGTTTAGCGCAAGAGTAATTTTATTTAATTTACATTTGTTACTTAACATAATTATAGCACGGATGTTTCTTTATGCTCTTTTTGCTGCTTTGTATGTGACTATTAGGCAGTTTCTGTTTAATACCACCTACTCTGTGTTGGGGTGCTAGTGCAGGGCACTGTGGCTGATGCCGCTGCCCCTGACTGTGGAGCCCTCTCATGCTCCAGCCCCTTATCCTACCATCCGTGTAATGGCTTCTGCTGCCCCCCTTCCATCCCTCATAGTCACTCCTCAGGCCCTCCCTCAGGCTTTAAAAGCGGAGCCCAGTGCCCATCCTCTTCCTCCTACCATACTGCTCACAGGGTGAGCATCACCGAACCGACGATGGACCCCCTGGAAGCAGCGGTAAAGGAAAGGATCGGCTGCCTTGTGGGCACTAGCTCCCTCCTGCCTGATCCGCATAGCGCCGGTGGACGCAGGTTTTCCAGACCCTCTCGTCCACTTCAGCACCTGAGCCCAAGCAGCCCAGCCCCCAGGAGCATGCACAGTGCAGCCCGAGCGGTGAAGGCAGGACCGCCCACGGCTGCTGCACCCGAGCCCGTATCACATTCGGTGACGCTGCCTCAGGCCTCATGTGATCCGCCCTTGAATCTAGGATTTCGGGGCAGAGCGTCACTTCGGCCCCCATGTGTGCCGCCATCACATCCAGGACTGGGACCATAGTCACATCCGGTTTACGGATGCCTGAGCCCATGTGACACTACGTCACTTCCAGCCCAGCGTACAGCAGCATTTCCCTGCTTGGAGCAGCTGCAAGGCCCAGCACATGCTCCCGGCAGCGGCACCTCCTGCCCCTGCAGCTACACCGTGGCACAACTACCCCATCAGCCCTCATCACTACCATGGGTGGCTCAGAGAGCAGAAGTTCTTCTTCATCGGAGGAGCCATCATGCATGAGCTCCCTCCAGCTATATGGGGCACAACATAGGCACCATGGCCAGGCCTCCTCCCTAGGGGGAGTAGGGTGCCCAGAGAGCGCTGACCCACTATTGCCCCTCACACCCCCATGTTCCCTACTAGGCCCCGGACAGGCTCCGGCAGGCCTTGGAGAGCAGGAACCGCTGGGTGCACTCTTCGCACATGGGCTTAGCCCGTGCAGGACTCCCCAGGCACACCACCAGCCCCCATTCTGTCAATCATCCCAGGGCATACCACTCCAGGGCAGCTCCTGCCAGCACACGGAGGGGCACCCAATATGGCTGCGCCGGTGTCTCGACGGGGGTCCCCAAGGGCCCATCATCCTGGAAGATCTTTGTACATCTCCCGCAGCAAAAGCTGCAAGAACCACAAGCGTCACTGCAGTTCCCCCCAGAGCGCACGTCGACACCACCATTCACGTTCTTCAAAGTGCAAGAGCTCCTCCCGCAGGTGGTACACACGTCCTCCAGCGCATCATCGGCCGGGTCACGCCAAAGTCACTCCCCATGTGGGAGGTCCTACCAACACCATATCAATGCCATACCAGCACCTCAACAGCAGCCGCTGTATCGGCGGTAGACCAGCCAACAACATCGTCCGGTGAGTACGACTTTACCAGGTCCTGGGGTGGGGGGCCAATCCAGGGGTAGCAGGGCAGGCAGGCAGCGCATCCATCGGGAAGGTTTCTTCAATGCCCTGCAGAACCTCAACACGCTGACCTACACAGGGACATGGTCTACAGTGGCGTATCCACAGCCAACTCCGGGGCATGCGCTGCCGCGCTGGAGTCCTTCCAGGCTATAGTGGCCAGATTTGGGGTACCACTGTCAGCCGAGAATACAGTCAGCCCGGTCACCAGCCTTGTTTTTGGGGATGGAAATCGATTCCGTCAACATGGTTTCCGGTTGCCGATTCATAAAGTGGCAAAAATCACATCTCTCATAGACGATTTCTGTGCCGTCCCCAAAGTGTCCCTGGCGCGAAATGCAATCGCTCCTGGGGCTGCTTGCCTTCGCTTGCAGAGTAATGCCTTTTAGGAGAATTTTTTTCCCGGAGGCTCTGCTCGGCCACGTGGGGCATTGTTACCCCCCATCACAGGATACGCATCACCAGGGCCTTATGCGACGACCTAGCGGTATGGAAGTCTTTTCTCTCTACTTACAATGGACACACGTGTTTCCAGGAACACGAGGTATCCAGCTCGGATATATCACTATTCTCTGATGCGTCCGGGGCTATCGGTTTCGGAGTCTTCTTCGATTCCAATTGGTGCGCTGGTCGCTGGCCCGACACATGGCACCTCTTAGGCTGGGCAAAAAACCTCACCCTTCTCAAGCTGTTTCCCATCACCGTGGCGGCAGCACTGTGGGCTGACCAGCTGGCAAACAAGCGAATTTGCTTCTGGAAGGACAATATTAGCGTTGTCCACGCCATTAACCACCTGGCATCTTCCTCCTCGCTGGTTATCAGGCTGTTGCGTTATCTAGTGCTTAGGTGCCTCAATCATATCTGGTTTAGGGGCCGCCATGTTCCATGGATCGACAACAGTTTTGCTGATGCCTTGTTGCGTTTTGATTTTCAGAGGTTTCATGCATTGTACCCAAATGCCGACAGCAAAGGTCAGGAATGTCCAAAGTCCCTTTGGATGTTCCCAGAGGACATCTGATGTCATTAGTCCAGGCCTCTCTCGCACCCTCGACTTGGCAATCTTACGATAAGGCTTGGGAGGAATGGTCCACTCTAGTTAACGCACTGCCAGGTCACACGTGTCCACGGTTTTTCTCAGCAACTCCATAGCTCAGTACATCTTGCACTTGCTATCCACTAGCATGTCGGGCATGGAAGCGCAGCAGCAGCTGGCTTTCCTCTTCCGGCTTCTAGGTTGGCCCGATGTCACCAAGGCCTTTTTGATTTCTCAAGCCGTTAAGGGTTGGAAGCGGAAGCATCAGTGCACCGAGATCAGGAGGCCTATTTCATTCGCATTATATCCCTCCTACTGTCTCCCACCCATCCCCTATAGACTGTGAGCCCTTGTGGACAGGATCTCTGCCCTAATGTACCTGTGTGATTTATTCGTCGTTATTTATGTTCTCGTCCTTGTTCTGCCCTTACACATGTAAAGCGCCATGGAACCAATGACGCTATATAAATAAATAAATAAACCAACTAGGCGACATTTGGGCCGAAGACAGAGTTCCTCCTGTTCTCGGCTGCTTTCGCTCCTGCTTTCTTCGGTGCATTGCGAGTCAGTGAACTGGTCAGTAATTCCAGAGGTTGCCCCGGCGGTCTTTGCCACAGCGACTTCATAATTTGCAACGGTGGAGTACGGGTTCGCATTCAACACTCCAAAACGATTAGCTTGGTAGCGGAGTCTGATTCCCGCTTTTTCCGTCTCCCCAGCTGCTATGCCCAGTCCTCATCTTGCAGCATTATTTAGTCTTGTTCCCCACATTCTTTTTTGAACATGCAGACAGGTCCCAGTTTACGGCGCCACAGTTCTTGGCGTTGCTTAAAAGATCACTCTCCGGCCTGGGCCTTCAGCCAGGCGAGTTTGGCACCCACACCTTCCGCATTGGCGCGGTAACCAAGGTGGCGCAGGCTGGTTTCACCAACGAGGAGATTCAGCGGTGGGGTGCTGGAGATCCGACTGCTTCTGTTACATCAGGCCTGACCTGGTCAAAGCTGCATTGCTGCGTCAGCATTTGGCCTTCACCCGGCTCACAGGCAGGGGCAGGCTTTGACATGCTGTTCAGTAATTCCGCTAATATCTATTAGCATGCCCACCCTCAGTTTTCTAGGTTTGTTTTAGTGTTCCCCATATATATGATTGATCCTGCTGCCTGTAAGTGTCAGTTTCAATTCCTCCATATCTAGGTGTGCATTGAATATTGTAGCGTAGCTTGTAAGACAATTAAAGAAAAAAAAGCCTTATAGGCATGCAGCAAATATTGTAGAGTGGTATGTAGTACAAAGAAAAAGTCTTACAATGAACAATTAACCCGAGATCCATCACTTCATGGGGTCACAATATTATGTTTACTTCCGCAATGCTAGATTTGTTTCTTAAAGGGAACCAACCACCTCAGATGACGTCTATAAGCAGTTAATACATGTCCCTGCACCCTACCTACACCATTCCAGCTATGTTTTTGCTAAGAATATTGATAAAAGCAAACCGAAATAAACACTTTGTAAGCTTACATGCCTGCGTACTTGAGGGCGTCTCCCTCGGGCTCTCGTACTAGAGGGCTGTGTCTTGTGCAGCATGAGTGGCTTCCCTACCCCTCCCTCTCTCTTTGCAGGACGTTACTGAAGGGCGTTATATTATCTTTGTGAGGGCGGGCACGCAAGGCTGCTCGCGTCCCCGCACGTCATCGGAGCGAGACAGGGTCACGTGCACTCGCATCGTCACTTCCTGTCGGCTCCGTTCAGTGACGCGCCGCTGAGGGATAACGTATGAGCAAAACACATTGCGGCGAGCGGATGTGGTATCAGCTTAATGAAAGATACCACGTCCGCTCGCCGCAATGTGTTTTGCTCATACGTTATCCCTCAGCGGCGCGTCACTGAACGGAGCCGACAGGAAGTGACGATGCGAGTGCATGTGACCCTGTCTCGCTCCGATGACGTGCGGGGACGCGAGCAGCCTTGCGTGCCCGCCCTCACAAAGATAATATAACGCCCTTCAGTGACGTCCTGCAAAGAGAGAGGGAGGGGTAGGGAAGCCACTCATGCTGCACAAGACACAGCCCTCTAGTACGAGAGCCCGAGGGAGACGCCTCAAGTACGCAGGCATGTAAGCTTACAAAGTGTTTATTTCGGTTTGCTTTTATCAATATTCTTAGCAAAAACATAGCTGGAATGGTGTAGGTAGGGTGCAGGGACATGTATTAACTGCTTATAGACGTCATCTGAGGTGGTTGGTTCCCTTTAAAGATGAAGGTCCGTGCACAGACGCTAACTGTTTTCTCTTTTTAAATACACCGAGACCTAGCATTTGGATTGTAGGTCATTCACATGTATTCTCGGTGGCCCAGTCGAGGCCTGGGCGGAAGAGTTTTAGGCTTTCGCAAACTGAAGTTTCACTGGAGAGGCGAATAGGGGATGACCTGGGCACAGGTCCTGCCTGAGGCAGTAAACATCTCGAGAGTCACCCCAGGCCCATAATCCTAGTTAACATGCGGGAGGAAATGACCTGGTGAACATTAGGATTCCAGAGCTGCTTGCTATAATGCAGTTGGACCTAAATAGGTTGAGCAGCTTCTTTAGCGAGTTGGTGATAGTTTGGCCTGAGATAGTGCCACGGGTAAGTTGGATAGAGGCCAGGGAGCCAATGGCTGTGGAGCGGTTGCGGCGGTATGTCAATATGCAGATAGCGAAATTTTCAGCACCAAGGGGGTATTGTGGTACGCCATGTTCAGTTGGAGTCAGACACCAACCGGCTTGGAGGACGGGTTTAGCCTGAACGAAATAGGTCTAGATATTTTCCTGGCGGGCATTCAGGACAGGGTTGAGCAGGATCTGGGGGCGTTGAGTGGGGGTCTCAGCTCGGGCCCAAGCCCTTGCGACTCAGTGGCTGGTGGAACAGGAATTTGGTGAGGGCCAACATGCCGTGGACGGCCGAGGGCACCGGGCCTCTTCCCCTCAGGTTTTAAGATGGATTTGTGCCTATGGTTGGACCTGCGTACAAAACAAAGCAACCGTCTGTTTACAATAACGACGGGCGGTGTTACATGGATACCCTCAATAAAAGTTCAAAAGATACCCTGTGTGTGGCATCAATCATTGCGTGTCGGGAGAACCGGTAGGTGGGTCTCCGCAGTCTGCAGGGCACTACGACTGATGTCGCTGCCCGACTGTGGAGTTCTCTCCTGCTCCTGCCACCCACGCTCCTCCCCGCCGTGTAATGGCTTCTGTTGTCCCCCTTCCACCTCTCCTAGTCACTCCCCAGGCCTTCCCCTGGGCTTTAAAAGTGGAGCCTAGTGCCCATCCTCTTCCTCTTACCATATTGCTCACAGGGCAAGCATCGCCCACCCTCCCTCCCTTAAGTTAGGCTACTAAGAATTTATAAGTCGCAGCTGGTGGAAGAGGAACTTGGTGAGGGCCAACATACTGCGGACGGCCGAGGGCATCGGGCCTCTTCCCCTCAGGTGTTAAGGCGGATTTGAGCCTATGGTTGAAGCTGCGGCCGAAACAAAGCAACCCCCTGTTTACAATAATGATGAGCGGTGTTACGTGGATACCCTCAATACAAGTTCAAAAGATACTATTTGTGTGGACCCAATGATTGCGCATCGGGGAGAACCGGTGGGTTGGTCTCCGCAGTCTGCATATCTTTTTATTGCATTGAGTTTTTATTATTTATAGCTCCATTTATTCCATGGTGCTTTACATGTGAAAAGGGGTATGCATAATAAAAACAGGTAGAATTATTCTGAACAATACAAGACAGACAGGTACAGGAGAAGAGGGGAACCTGCCCGTGAGGGCTCACAGTTTTCAAGTGACAGGTGAGGATACAGTAGGTGAGGGTAGAGCAGCGGTATAGTGGACTGAGGGTTCCTGCATGTTGTAGGTTTGTCAGAAGAGGTGGGTCTTAATTTTCCTTTTGAAGGTTTCAACAGTTGATGAGAGTCTGATGTGTTGGGGCAAGGTGATCCAGAGTATGGTGGAAAGCAAAGGAGAAATCTTCTTTGTAAATGTGGGAAGAGGAGATAAGAGGGTAGTAGAGGAGATTTTGTGAGGATCGATGGTTGCCAGCAGATACAGTGGGGGAAACAAGTATTTAGTCAGGGCCCCCAATTGTGCAAATTCTCCAACTTAAAAAGATGAGAAAGGCCTGTAA
>JARQOC010000007.1:36307474-36381115 GCA_033576535.1 Allobates femoralis | reverse complement strand
TTTACTACATTGAAGAACAGAAAGCCCCAACATATCTGGTCACAAAGTAAGGGGAATGTGTCACTGAAGAGGTCAATCATGGGATGTGTCAGGGAAAGCCTCATCCAGTGTCATCTACAGAAGGAATGTAGCCTATCTGATGAACTTCATGACTCTAGCTCCCCACACAGAGCAGTAGCTTGCATCTCTCAGGTTTATCTAGCTCAATCTTAACCAGTCTACAGTTTGTCATTATTATGAAGGTGCCGTTGGGTCAAGTCATAAAGCCGAGGTCACCCTAAACAGTCAGTTATAATACAGGGCCAAAAGTGACCACTTGTGTGAAACTGGCCTTAGTAAAGCCGAGTACAGTCTGGGCAGACCCTATATACTCTTTATACAGTCAGATATGATGAATGCTTCTCCAAACCTAAGCGAGTTTGGTAAATGCACTTTTTAGAAAACTCTTTTTATAAAACCATATAATACCAAACAATATCATGTAATTGCTTACAAGTGGTAGGCATAAGAAGGCCTAAAACGTCTACTCCTGAACATACAAGAAATAAATATGCAAAATATACACATGCTTTGCCAGATGCCTACACATCATGTAGAAATTACAAAAAAATATACTTATATACAGGTATCAACCTACGGGTTTCTATTTGTACAAACAAGTAACTTCCAGGTTTATTTTACAGGTGTTTTATGAATATAAACAATGTAAATGATCCAAAAAGGCAACGAGCCTATAAAAAAATAGATCTGGACACGTGCTCATGTGTTGTCATACACATACCTAGACATCTGGGTCCTCGAGAACTCGCAAATCCAAAATCAATTCATGGTATTGGAACTAACCAACGTGACACAATGTGAGACTAAAGGAGAGAACTAGCATTTCTGGGACAACATAAATAAGCAGGAAACCACTCCGGTATAGTGACACTCCAATAAACGGGATTACATTGCACCATTGTGAAGTGGATAATGGAAAGAATAGGAGACAGCGGCTTCCGGGACACATTTAGGGCACTGACTCAGTCAGATTGTGGGTCACATAAGGTGTCCACAATCAAAATGAGCCACTGCCCAAAATGACTGATGTCTAGGATTCTCATGTGCACCGCAGTAACATTTTTATGGGAATGCTACTAGAAGAATAATTGACGAGAACATTTTATGTTGGAAAGTTAAAAAAAAGATATTGAACAGCAGTACCGGAATAAGATTACAGGTTATACTGATAACATATTCAGTCTTTAAAAGCAATAATCTGGAGCAAATGTCGCACACCTAATATAGAGCAGAGGACGCAGATAAGTTCACTATAAGATTCGCAGCCTTAAAGGGCCCGTCACACAGGGAGATATCGCCGGCGATGTTGCCGGCAACTGAGGGGCGTGGTCAGGTTGCGGCGACATCGCCGGAGAGTTGCCTCGTGTGACAGGGCGATAATCAGGCGAAAAATCGCCTGAGTCACATCGCCAGGTTTCCCAACAATGTTGCCTGATCGCCCTGTGAACGCGGCAACCTGCAATGTTGCGGGCGATTCCGCCTATCTACAACATTGCGAGTTATCGCTCGCTGGGTTGCTGGGCAACCCAGCGAGCGATAGCCGCGGCAACTAGCCGGCGACATCGCTGGTAAGTTGCTCCGTCTGACATCTCCCCGGTGATGTTGTCAGGGATGCGCGCTCCCGCGATCCCCGGCAACATCGCCGGCGATATGTCCCTGTGTGACGGTACCTTTAAAGAGATTCCTCAGGATTGACATCTGATCTGGGAGAGCTGCCCCTGCCCATACCAGGCTCTCTATAGAGATTGTACATTGACAGTGAGGCATCAGAGGAGGGGTGTCGATCTGCTGTACATGTGACAATGTAGTCCAGTAATTGTAATCACCAGGTGAGAACGCTTTTAGCTTAAGTAAACAATAGTACAGAGCCTGATTAGAGGGGCACAGTTGATTTTAGTTTTTTTAATCCCTACAGAATGCTGTCCTCAGCTTAGGCTGGTTTCACATCGCATATTTTTGCCTGTCCGTGGTATCCTACTTTTTGCAGGACCCCACGGACAGGAAAGGAAAGCATCGGAGGTGACCTCCAGATGCTATTTCTGTGTTGGGGCCGTGATTACCACGGATCCGGACACAGAAAGAGATGACAGGAGGCAGCAGGGCACTTTCACTTCCGCAACGTATATACATACATTGCGGAAGTGAAATTTAGTAAAAGAAAGGGTTAAAAATAAAAAATATGTATGCTCACCTGTCCAGCGATCCGACAACTCCAGCAAGTTCCAGATGCTCACAGGACCTGCGGTTACGTCACAGCCCGGCAGCATCATCAGGTCACATGACCGCAGTTACCGATCATGTGACCCGATCAGCTTGCTGGAGGCATAGGGGGACTCACTGGAAGGCGAGCATACATATTTTTTATTTTTAACCCATTCTTTTACTAAATTTTACTTCCACAATGTATGTATATACAATCCAGATGTGAAATTAGATGGTTAGGAGCAGTTTTAGTGTACTGAGCATGCTCAGTACACTAAAATTGGGTCAGAGAAACAATACTGTGTTTTCTCAGACCCATGCTCCATTGGCCCCCAGGTTAAAGGCTGCAGATCGGGTTGGATCCGATTTGGGTCTGATTTTTTGCTGTGCCCACAATCGGAGCAGTCTCAGATTTTGGGCACACTTAAAAATCGGATCTGACAACAATCAGATGGCAATTAGGCCAAATCCAATCCGACCTGTGCCCATAGGATAACATGGGGCCAAATTGGATCCGTGGCCGTCAGTTTTACAACGGACAGCCACGGATCCTCAAAAATCACTATGTGAACATAGCCTTACATAGTAAAAACCTGCTGACAGATTCCCTTTAAAGCCTCTCAGTAACAAGGGGCAGGGGAGGGAAAGTAATTCTATTCTCTGTAGCAGACAATGCCCCACATTTTTATCATTTGTTTTAGAAAAAGATGGATGAAATGTTCCATCTTGACGAACTTTGGTTTACGCGCAACAGGTTTAGGCTATAGCCTCTACCCATGCATTGGCCACAACTGTTCTATTTGTCCCCAATCTCTTGCCTGTGTTCTCAGAAGCAGTGCCCCGCCAGGACTATGAAGATAATTAGGAGGGGTCCTGGAGAAGCGCAGAGCAGAGGCACATCTTTAAAGACAGCCAAGGGAATCCAGTGCTTTCTAAGAGGCTGCTCAGATATGGCACAAGTTGGGGTTAGGAGAAGGTTGCCACGCTAGCCATAATGTTGCCTAAAACATTCTACATCTGCGCTAAAGGTTTTTAATAAATATATATATATTAAGGGAGAAACATGAAATTGCTGAAACGATCTGTAAAATAGCCAAATAAATGTGAAGGATACAGTGCAAAGCCTGTTCTTTGTTAAGAGTCAGATTTGCAGATTGCCTCTTCAAAGAGGACTTGAACTCTAGCGCCACCTATTGGACATAGCAATCCTAAAAGTCAATATTAACCCTTTAATAAGCCTTCTCATATGACCAAGGGTACAAACCAAATCATATTCTCACATTTTAAGATAGATTACATACTCTAAAAGGATGTCTCAAGTACTTAAATGACTAAAAATGCAAAGCACTTGTAAAAACAAGCAATTGTGCATTTTACCTCTTTAAAAATCCTAATTTCTCAATAATGGAATTTTCTTCATCTATAAGTATACAGGTGATTGCAGAGGTTACCAACCACCCTGCAGTCTCAGAGTGACCGGTCACCTAGGGAAGGAGTGCACAGCACTTGCAGCTTGTCAGCACTGCTCTGAACCCTGCTGGATGTAGCTGGCTTCAGTCCACCCTGCAGAGGTGAAACTACCTGGGAAGGTGCACTGCAGTGGGGAACCTGGTCCAAACCATTATTATTTAGGACTGCATCTCCATTGGGTTCACCAGAGTTTCAAAGTCATCACGTTTCCCTTATGACCCAGAAGTATAATGTGGCTTGCATCAAAAAGTGCCGCTGGGAGCAAACTAGAGCGCCAAGGTGTCAATTCTATCTATGTGGGCCGAAATTAGCAATGCAAACTACATGAATCATGGATCTGATGATGCAACTGCTCCTTTAGTCTTGATGATGGTCCCATCCTGAAGAATAAGGATATCAGAGATTGCTCATCAGTTTCTACAGGGTATGTAAAATGCTGAAAAGCATCAGAGTAACCGGTGTTTTCTTGTGGATAATGTTCAGTAGTTGATGCCATACTAAAGGCAAATAGTCTCAAGAAGCTGCCATGGCAGTGCCCCCACTGAGCTTCACCATCATCTGCTGGCAATCATGGTATGAGCGCCTGTCGCCCACCTTCTCCAGAGTCCGTGCTGCTTCGGCCAACATTACTGCTCTCTGGCCGGGGGAAGATAGAAATGACAGGGGGAGGTGGCGGCACGCCAGGAGGATGGCTGTAGCTCGCTCTCTTTGCCCCGGTAATGATTCGAGATCATCTGGTAGAAGAGAAAAAAAAAAACCAAAGCATGTTAGGGTTTTACCCAAAATACAATAGAGAAATTAGATTTTTTTTTTTATTTAAAAATTTGGTATTTTTTTCATATCAGGAACTGGATTAAAAAATAAAATTACTATAAAAATATTATTCTTTGCTCACACAATTCCTGTCCTCTCAGGAACCCTACTCCTCTTCACTAATTACACTGTCATGTCTACTGCTGCGAATATGTGGAATTCCTCAAAGAACAGAAAGTGCAAGTCTAATATAACCCAGGGATAGGGAAAAATTAACATTTTTACATTGTATTTTTATTATTATTTATTTATTTATTCATTTATATAGAGTTATTGATTCCATAGCACTTTACATACATGAGTAATGCTGTCTCTCTTGGAGCTCACAATCTAAATATCCTATCTGTATGTCTTTACAATGTGGGAGGAAACCGGAGTACCTGGAGGAAACCCACACAAACACAGGGAGAACATACAAACTCCTTGCAGATGTTGTCCTTAGTGGAGATTGAACCCAGGACTTCAGTGCTGCAAAGGCTGCAGTGCTAACCACTTGAGCCACCATAATAGATTGTGATATGAAAAAAATTACCAAAATAAAAAAATATACATTTAACACAAAAAATACCTGGTTCACCAATAGGTCATTTTCTGATGACACATTGCCTTTAACCCCTTCATGACTTTGGATGTCCTGGTACGTCCAAGGTTGCCTCCCTGCCTTTGATGCAGGCTCACAAGCTGAACCTGCATCTTTCCCTGCATGTCGACTGATCTGATCATAAAGCATGTGCCTCTAACAGTGGCGGACAGAGCGGAGAGTCACCCACCGCTGTTAACTAGATAAACTTTGACAGTGCGATCTAACATGTGGCAATGGGGAGGAGTGCGCTATTCCCCACTCCTATCGGTGGCCCTTGACGTGATCGCGGGACGCCGATGGTTTATGACCAGATGATGACCTGTCACTATCATGTCCTTTGAACGGCAGCTGAGCGCCGGATCACTTGTGCTGCACAGAGCCGTGCTGAAGCACTACTATGTATAGCACAAGCAATCAGATAGTGGGAGCTTCAAGGCCCCTAAGGGGAGCAGTAAAAAAAAGTTTTTAAAACCATGTAGAAAATTTAAAAAAAAAAAAAAAAACACATGAAAGGTCAAATCACACCTTGAAAACGAAAGGTAAAAAAAAAAAAAACACATACTTGGTATTGCTGCATTCATAAATGCCCAATCAAAATCTGAAATCAATTAATCCGATTGGTAAAGCACATAATGAGAAAAATAAAATAAAATCACTAGAATTATGTTTTTAGTTGCTGCAGGATTGCAATAAAATGCAGTAAGAGTTGATGAAATTATCACATCTACTCAAAAAATGGTATGTATAAAAAATATCAACTCAGGAAGCAACGCTCCTGATCCCAAACACTGAACACTGCGGGTCTAAGAACCCAGCTCCAAACGGGGGGGGGGGGGGGGGGGTTTATTCTCTTGAAATCTCTGGATTATTTTTCACCACTTAGATAACAGTAAAGTACACATGCTTGGCATCTACAAACCGGCAGTGACCTGGGGAAACATACTGACACATCAGTTTTACCATATGATGAACACTCTATTCCTGCCTTCCCCCTCCCACCCCCCCTACCAAAAAAAAAAAAAAAAAAATTAAAATAAAAATCATTGTGGAATTGCAATCTTTTCAAGCAACTTTACTGCACCTGGAATTTCAGACAGATTTGTGTGAAAATGGGAATTAGGACAGGAAGGTCACCATCACAGTAGTGACCTACTCACCCCAAATGTCATTTATCACAATGAAGAGCCATCAGCCCGATCTGTGCTGCCCCTTTATCCTTGGGATATACACGACCCCACTTCGTACCCACAGAAGGCGCACGCTGTTATTATCTAGCTAAGCCTTAATGTAAGTGTGCAGGGAGATGAATCAATACCTGGCTTACTGCTATTTGCCGGGCGTTTCTGCAGGCTGTGCTGCAATAACTGGTGGGTGCGAGTGGGACTTGCTCCGGCCATAAGACGAACCGTGGCTTCATGCAGGAACAACTAGGATAGAACACATTTAAGTTGGAAACTTCAGGTTATGTAATAATTGCCATCATTCTGACAATACCACTATAATCACACATACCTTGCATTGTGCAGGTTTAAAGGTGAGGGCCAATCTGCGGAGACTGCTGAGGTCCCGCTGGAATCCAGTCAGGACAGATGTGGAAGCGTGAAGGGCATCTCCTGACGTTGGGGGCCCGGCCTGCTTCTGCCATAATGAGGTCCTCATGGAGAGCAGAAGGTCACAGAGCAGCAGCTGCAGGACCTGGAAGAGAATCACCATTACATCTGAAAATTGTCTCTTCAGAGAGGACGTACACCTGAACTCTAGCGCCACCCATTGGAAGTAGCAATCCTAAGTCAATATTGACCCTTTAATGAGCCTTCTCATAAAATAGGATGACAGCCACACCAAAATCTCAATTTGCAGACAAGGTGTTTTGAGGTTTTTCCTCTCATCAGTACAGAGGAGCATTGCGGCATTTAAGTCTCCTCATTACTGGCATGTTGGATCTGCACAAAGCTGTAGACCAGCATTATATAGCTAGCACCTGCATCTACCAACAGCCATTAATCACTGCTCTTAATTTCTAAGGCTATGTTCACACACTGCGCATTCTTGAGCGCTTTTTTATGAGCACTTTTCAAAAATGCGCAGGTGCGTATTGTCTGCCAGCAAAATGAATGTAAAATTCACTTTGCCGTTCATACAGCGCGTATTTTCGCGCCGCGCCTTTCTGGGAGAGCGCCAGCGTAAAAAGAATTGACTTGTCAATTCTTTACGCAGCAGCGCCAGCACTTTTTCCTATAGGGGTGGGCGCTGCTGCATCTGACGTCACAGAGGAGAGAAAGAATCCAGCTTCCTCCCCTGTTTGACACCTATGACCGCCCATTTGATGTTGCAGTGTATTAATATACACTGCAAACTCAAAGTTAAATAAAGACAAATGTATGAAAAATAATAAAGAATTAAATACTTACCTCTCCGACGGGTGTTCCGGTGTCCGGAAGCCAGGAGCCGCTGCTGGAATGACCCTACTACCCTACTAGGACCTGTGGTGATGTCAGAGGGCATTCCGGTCAAGTGATATGTATCACATGACCGCGAGCGGCCAATCAGCGCCGGGAACGCCCTCTGACATCACCACAGGACTTTTTCCACTCGGAATCTGCGGCTGCTCACTGGTCCTGGCTCACGGACACCCGCCGGAGGGTAAGTGTCCATGTTTATTATCTTAAAAGCCTCTGGCTTTATTGAATTTAGATTTCACAGTGTATAATAATACACTGTGAAATCTTTAGGGGCGTGCACAGATGTGACAGAGGGGAGGAGGAAGCAGGATTCTTCCTCCCCCTGCAGCACATAAAAAAAAGAGAATTTTGTTTACGTACCGTAAATTCTTTTTTCTTTAATCATCAATGGGAGACCCAGACAATGGGGTTTAGGGCACTGCCCTCCGGAGGTCACACTAGGTACTACAAGTTTGTAGACACCGCCCCCTCCGCTTATAAACCCCTACCGCAGGGAACATCCTCAGTTTGGTCCATAAGCTGCGAGGAGACAAATAAACCACACCCGAAACGTCGGGAAGAAACCGTGCACAAACGGTTCAACAACCCGGATAACACTGTCCCAACAGGGAACAGATCAACTGCAGAATATGCAACGGAACAACTGGGTGGGTGCTGGGTCTCCCATTGATGATTAAAGAAAAAAGAATTTACGGTACGTAAACAAAATTCTCTTTTTTCTGGTCATCATAATGGGAGACCCAGACAATGGGGATGTCCTAAAGCAATACCCCAGGGCGGGAAGAGTTCCTCAAAGACGGATAACACATGGTCCCCCTCAAAGGTGGGCAACCGCCGCCTGGAGGACCCGCCTGCCCAAACTTGCATCCGCAGAGGCATGGGCATGCACCATATAGTGCTTAGAGAAAGTGTGCAGGCTGGACCAGGTGGCTGCCTGACACACCTGTAGAGCAGAAGCTCGATGTCGCAAAGCCCAGGAGGCACCGACAGCTCTGGTAGAGTGAGCTTTCAATCCCACCGGGAGAGGCAAACCAGAAGACCGGTAGGCCTCCTGAATGGGAGCCTTGATCCATCTGGCCAAGGTTGACTTCGATGCCGCGGACCCCTTACAGCGACCTGTCGTCAGGACAAATAATGAATCCGAACTCCGGAAGGAGGCAGTCCTGGACACATAAATGCGTACAGCCCTCACGAGATCCAGAGTATGGAGATCGCGCTCGACCTGATGAACGGGAGCGGGGCAAAATGATGGGAGAACAATCTCCTGGTTCAGGTGAAAAGTGGAAACCACCTTTGGCAAGAATTCTGGCCGCGGGCGTAACACCACCTTGTCTTGGTGAACCACCAGAAAGGGCGACTTGCACGATAGTGCAGCCAATTCTGAGACCCTTCTCAGAGATGTAATCGCCACCAGAAAGACCACCTTCTGGGACAGACGAGACAGAGAAATGTCTCTCAGCGGCTCAAACGGCGGTTTCTGCAGTGCCGCCAGGACCATGTTAAGGTCCCAAGGGTCCAGTGGTCGCCTGTAGGGCGGAACCACCCGAGAGACTCCCTGGAGAAACTGACGGACCTTGGGAAGGAGCGCCAAGCGCTTGTCAAACAGCACTGAAAGAGCTGACACTTGACCCTTCAAAGAGCCTAGGGATAACCCCAATTCCAACCCCGACTGAAGGAAAGCCAACAATGTCGGAATGGACAAGGGCCACGGGGACCGACCACCCGAGGCACACCAGGTGAAGAAAATCTTCCACGTTCTGTGGTACATCTTCCTGGAAACAGGTTTCCTAGCCCGAGTCATAGTGGCAACAACCGTAGGAGAGAAGCCCCTGGACATCAGCAGCCAGGCCTCAAGAGCCATGCAGTCAATCTGAGGGCCCTGGAATTGAGGTGGAAGAATGGGCCTTGCGCGAGCAGATCTGCGCGTTCTGGAAGAGCCCACCGGAGTCCGCCTGACAGTCGCCACAGGTCCGGATACCAGGACCTCCTGGGCCAATCTGGAGCCACTAGAATGGCTACCCTGCACTCCGACCTGATCTTCCACAGAACCCTGGGAATCAGAGCTAGAGGCGGGAACACATACGGAAGATGGAATCTGGACCAACTCAGGATCAGGGCATCTGCCCCCAGAGACTGAGGATCTCATGATCTCGCCATGTATTGCGGCACCTGATGATTCAGCCGCGAGGCCATCAGATCCACGTCCGGAGTGCCCCATCTGCTGCAGATGTCCCGAAAGACTTCTGGATGAAGGGACCATTCTCCGGCATCCATCCCCTGCCGGCTCAGGTAGTCGGCCTCCCAGTTCTCGACCCCTGGGATGTGAACTGCGGAGATCAGGCAGTCGTTGTCCTCCACCCAGGATAGAATGCGGTGGACTTCGGTGAGGGCCTGAGCACTTCTGGTCCCTCCCTGATGGTTTATATAGGCGACGGCCGTCGCGTTGTCGGACTGAACCCGAATGGGCTGTCCTGACAGGAATTTCTGAAACGCCAGGAGCGCCAGATTGACCGCCTTGATCTCCAGCACGTTGATCTGCAACTCCGACTCCGACTGAGTCCAGAGGCCTTGAGCCCTGTGGTGTAAGAACACCGCACCCCAGCCCGTCAGACTGGCGTCGGTGGTCACCACTAACCATGACTGTTTGAGGAAGGACCGGCCCCGTGACAAATGACGTGGCTGGAGCCACCACTGCAGGGAATCCCTGGTCGGTTGGGAAAGTGTCACCAGCCGATTCAGAGAGATCGTCCTCTTGTCCCATCTGCGAAGAATCTCCAGCTGGAGAGGACGGAGGCGAAACTGCGCAAAAGGCACTGCCTCTATTGCAGCTACCATGCGCCCCACCAGCTTCATCAAGATCCGTAGGGATGATTGTGGTGACAGGAGGACTGCTTGCACTCCTGATTGGATCGCCATCTGTTTGACTCGTGGTAGAGACACTAGGGCTGAGTCCGTGTGGAAGTCCATGCCCAGATATGTCAGTGACTGGGTCGGAACCAGGGTCGACTTCTGGATATTGAGAAGCCACCCGAACTGTTCCAGAGACTTCATGGTTACCTCCAGGCTTTGCCGACAAAGGTGTTCTGATGGCGCCCTGACCAGCAGGTCGTCCAGATAGGGTATTACGGCGTGCCCCTGCACGTGCAGGAGAGCCATCATGGAGGCCATCACTTTTGTGAACACCCGCGGTGCCGAGGCCAACCCGAACGGCAGCGCCACAAATTGGAAGTGTTCTTCCCGCACTGCAAATCTCAACCAGCGCTGATGAGCCGGTGCAATGGGCACGTGAAGGTAAGCGTCTCGGATATCTATGGACGCTAGGAAGTCCCCCTGTGACACAGCTGCGATCACGGATCGCAGCGATTCCATACGGAACTTCCGAACCAACACGTGATGGTTGAACAACTTTAGGTCCAGAACCGGGCGGAAGGATCCGTCCTTTTTTGGGACAATGAAGAGGTTGGAGTAAAAACCCCGAAACCTCTCCCCGGAAGGCACCGGGACCACCACTCCGTCCCTGCGGAGACCCTCCAACACCAGGTGAAAAGCCTGAGCCTTTTCTGGGGATGGGACCGACCGATGGAATCGGGGTATCGGCTTTGACGTCAGCTCTATCCTGTAACCTCGCGAGACCACGTCTCGAACCCACTGATCTTGAACGTGAAGTAGCCACCTGTCCTGAAAACGAGACAGGCGACCCCCCACCTGTGGGGAGGCAGGGAGGGAGAGCGAGTCATGTAGAGGCGGGTTTGGGGGTGGCAGCCGCTGCCCCCGCCGGCTTCTTTGGACGACTCTTAGAGCGCCACTGAGAAGCGGGCTTGCCCCCTCGGTCCGTGCGAGCGGACGGTGCTGATGACTGTGAGCTGGAACGAAAGGACCACTGCTTTGGGTTCCTCTTAACGGTGTACCGTGGCTTAGGTTTATTCTGCGGGATCTTAGACTCAGCAGAATCCTTTATCAGCTTGTCCAGTTCGGTGCCAAAAAGCCGGTCACCAGAGAACGGAAGATTCTGCAAAATCTTCTTAGATGTGGCATCTGAGTCCCAAAGACGCAGCCACAACAACCTGCGAATCGCAATAGCATTGGCCGAAGCCACAGCTGAGCGAGTGGCAGTTTCCAAAGTCGCCGTCCTGGCGTAGTCCGCATAGGCCTTTGCCCTTTCGGTAAGCGCCAGGACCTCTGGACTGGACCTTGCCAGGTCAGTGATACCATCCAAGCATGTAGTAATCGCTTGTAAGGTCCAGACCGTGGCAAAATTAGGGGCAAATGAAGACCCCACAGCCTCATAGGAAGACTTGGCGAGTTGCTCGACCTGTCTATCAGTCGCATCCTTCAGCAAGGAGCTATCAGAGGCAGAGAAAAGGGAGCGTGCAGCAATCCTGGTCATGGAAGTGTCCACCTTCGGGGACTGCGACCACTCCTGAAGCACCTCCTGGGGGAAGGGGAAGCGATTGTCCTTGGGTTTGCGGACATAACGCCGCCCAGGATGTTCCTGCGGTAGGGGTTTATAAGCGGAGGGGGCGGTGTCTACAAACTTGTAGTACCTAGTGTGACCTCCGGAGGGCAGTGCCCTAAACCCCATTGTCTGGGTCTCCCATTATGATGACCAGAAAACGTGGTGTGTGAATGCAATGGTCAGACACATACATAACACAGTACATAGCAGGGACACATGAATAAGATTATCTCAGCACAGGAGCTGTGATATGATCAGACCATGTCCCTGTATGGTCAGACATCCATTACACAGTACATAGCAGGGACATACACTGTATTTCTCAGACAATAAGAGGCACTTTTTTCCCCCAAGTTGTGGGGGAAAGAGAGGGGGCACCTTAAGGTACGGATATGCAGACCTATGCTGGCTGTGGAGCTGTGCTGGGGGTAGCAGTGGCTGGAGGAGGCTGGCACACAACTGCAGAGCCTTGCCCGTGATCACGTGGTGCCACTCATAAGGCTCATGTAACATGCACTGCACCCCCTGTCCATCATCTCAGCGCTGATGATGGTGCTAAGAGGTGGGCGGGGAATGGGCCATATTACCTGAGCCCAAAGTATATTGACCCCCCATCCTGGATATGCCCCCCTGCTGGCCCACACACACAAAAATATATATATGTTAATAAACCTCTCCGTAGGTCCCCTGCTTATAGCATCGCCATCTTCCTATGTCCCAGGCATCATATCATGTGAAGGGCTCACAGGCAGGGGAGCCACGGAGAGGTGAGGTACATCGTTTATCGTTTTGTGTGTGCAGCAGGATGTGGGGGAGCAATATCCAGATTGGTGGCGGGGGTGGGGGGTGGGGCGCTTGAGCCATGTACCAGGATTTGGAGCCACATACCAGGATGGGGGGGAAGCAATATCCAGGTTGGGGGGGGATGGTGAGAGCCATATACCGGGATGGGGAGAGCCATGTATCAGGATTTGGAGCCACATACCAGGATGAGGGGGAACAATATCCAGGTTGGGGGGGATGGGGAGAGCCATGTACCGGGATGGGGAGAGCCATGTACCAGGATGGGGAGAGCCATGTACCAGGATGGGGAGAGCCATGTACCGGGATGGGGGGGGAGCCATGTACCAGGATTTGTAGCCACATACCAGGATGGGGGGGGAGCAATATCCAGGTTGGGGGGGGGAGCCATGTACCGCGGGGATGGGGGGGGAGCCATGTACCGCGGGGATGGAGGGGGGGTGGGAGGCCATGTACTGGGGACGGGGGGGGGGGGGGGGGAGGCGGGGGGAGCAATATCCAGGTTGGGGGGGGGGGGGGGGGAAGCAATATCCAGGTTGGGGGGGGGGGGGGGGGGAAGCAATATCCAGGTTGGGGGGGGGGGGGGGAGGCAATATCCAGGTTGGGGGGGGGGAAGCAATATCCAGGTTGGGGGGGGGGGGGGAAGCAATATCCAGGTTGGGGGGGGGGGGGAGGGGGCAATATCCAGGTTGGGGGGGGGGGGGGGGGGGGGGGAGCAATATCCAGGTTGGGGGGGGGGGGGAAGCAATATCCAGGTTGGGGGGGGGGGGGGGAAGCAATATCCAGGTTGGGGGGGGGGGGGGGAGCAATATCCAGGTTGGGGGGGGGGGGGGGGGGGGGGGAGCAATATCCAGGTTGGGGGGGGGGGGGGAGCAATATCCAGGTTGGGGGGGGGGGGAGCAATATCCAGGTTGGGGGGGGATGGGGACAGCCACGTACCGGGATGGGGACAGCCACGTACCGGGATGGGGACAGCCACGTACCGGGATGGGGACAGCCACGTACCGGGATGGGGACAGCCACGTACCGGGATGGGGACAGCCACGTACCGGGATGGGGACAGCCACGTACCGGGATGGGGACAGCCACGTACCGGGATGGGGACAGCCACGTACCGGGATGGGGACAGCCACGTACCGGGATGGGGACAGCCACGTACCGGGATGGGGACAGCCACGTACCGGGATGGGGACAGCCACGTACCGGGATGGGGACAGCCACGTACCGGGATGGGGACAGCCACGTACCGGGATGGGGGGGGGGGGGGGGGAGGCATGCACCAGACTGGGGGACAGGGCCCCACATTTACCAGGATGGGGGGGAGCCATGTACCTGGATGGAAGGGTTCATATATTACCAGGAAGGGGCTCGAGGTGGAGACAATACCCTCACAACAGTGTCAGCTGCACATTCACCCCTATTAGAGTCTGATATAACCACATTTTATTTGCTTCATTTTTTTCCCCCCATTATCCTCCCCTAAAATCTGGGAGAGAGTTGTGGTCTGATGCGTCTTATAGTCTGAAAAATATGGTATATAAGATCATCTCAGCACAGGAACATTTTATATGACATCCAATTGTGGAAATTATTATTCCAAGATTTATTGATTCAAATCAACTTTATAGTTAACTTTATTTGTGAAAAACCCCTTTAAGCAACGTGATGCAGCCTAGACGTTCAGGCACCTGTCGCCCAGTAAGATTTAGAAATACCAGTCCTTCACTGGTGAACTCAATATGATGAGAAATCTGGCGTTAACCATTAGGGTCTCAGGATTATTTTAACACATTAGCAATAGGATCATTGGGAAAACTACAGCTGGATGTTGAGGCTACCTGACTGTTTGCTGTCCTATATAATATGGATTTTTAGAGACTCCACTGACTGCATGTAAGGAAAAAATGACAACAGCTCCATCATGTGAGGAAGATGTAATATACATACATGATAAAGTATCACATATTGAACTGTACAGGTGACATATAACCGTATCCATAACCCCCTACTTGCATCCTTAAAAGAGAATTTTGTTTACGTACCGTAAATTCTTTTTTCTTTAATCATCAATGGGAGACCCAGACAATGGGGTTTAGGGCACTGCCCTCCGGAGGTCACACTAGGTACTACAAGTTTGTAGACACCGCCCCCTCCGCTTATAAACCCCTACCGCAGGGAACATCCTCAGTTTGGTCCATAAGCTGCGAGGAGACAAATAAACCACACCCGAAACATCGGGAAAGAAACCGTGCACAGACGGTCCAACAACCCGGAAGAAACTGTCCAACAGGGAACAGATCAAATGCCAAACATGCAACGGAACAACTGGGTGGGTGCTGGGTCTCCCATTGATGATTAAAGAAAAAAGAATTTACGGTACGTAAACAAAATTCTCTTTTTTCTGGTCATCATAATGGGAGACCCAGACAATGGGGATGTCCTAAAGCAATACCCCAGGGCGGGAAGAGTTCCTCAAAGACGGATAACACATGGTCCCCCTCAAAGGTGGGCAACCGCCGCCTGGAGGACCCGCCTGCCCAAACTTGCATCCGCAGAGGCATGGGCATGCACCATATAGTGCTTAGAGAAAGTGTGCAGGCTGGACCAGGTGGCTGCCTGACACACCTGTAGAGCAGAAGCTCGATGTCGCAAAGCCCAGGAGGCACCGACAGCTCTGGTAGAGTGAGCTTTCAATCCCACCGGGAGAGGCAAACCAGAAGACCGGTAGGCCTCCTGAATGGGAGCCTTGATCCATCTGGCCAAGGTTGACTTCGATGCCGCGGACCCCTTACAGCGACCTGTCGTCAGGACAAATAATGAATCCGAACTCCGGAAGGAGGCAGTCCTGGACACATAAATGCGTACAGCCCTCACGAGATCCAGAGTATGGAGATCGCGCTCGACCTGATGAACGGGAGCGGGGCAAAATGATGGGAGAACAATCTCCTGGTTCAGGTGAAAAGTGGAAACCACCTTTGGCAAGAATTCTGGCCGCGGGCGTAACACCACCTTGTCTTGGTGAACCACCAGAAAGGGCGACTTGCACGATAGTGCAGCCAATTCTGAGACCCTTCTCAGAGATGTAATCGCCACCAGAAAGACCACCTTCTGGGACAGACGAGACAGAGAAATGTCTCTCAGCGGCTCAAACGGCGGTTTCTGCAGTGCCGCCAGGACCATGTTAAGGTCCCAAGGGTCCAGTGGTCGCCTGTAGGGCGGAACCACCCGAGAGACTCCCTGGAGAAACTGACGGACCTTGGGAAGGAGCGCCAAGCGCTTGTCAAACAGCACTGAAAGAGCTGACACTTGACCCTTCAAAGAGCCTAGGGATAACCCCAATTCCAACCCCGACTGAAGGAAAGCCAACAATGTCGGAATGGACAAGGGCCACGGGGACCGACCACCCGAGGCACACCAGGTGAAGAAAAAAGAGAATTTTGTTTACGTACCATAAATTCTTTTTTCTTTAATCATCAATGGGAGACCCAGACAATGGGGTTTAGGGCACTGCCCTCCGGAGGTCACACTAGGTACTACAAGTTTGTAGACACCGCCTCCTCCGCTTATAAACCCCTACCGCAGGGAACATCCTCAGTTTGGTCCATAAGCTGCGAGGAGGAAATAAACCACACCCGAAACATCGGGAAGAATGCCGTGCACAGACGGTTTAACAACCCGGCAAACACTGTCTCAACAGAGAACAGAGCAAATGCAAAACATGCAACGGAACAACTGGGTGGGTGCTGGGTCTCCCATTGATGATTAAAGAAAAAAGAATTTACGGTACGTTAACAAAATTCTCTTTTTTCTGGTCATCATAATGGGAGACCCAGACAATGGGGATGTCCTAAAGCAATACCCCAGGGGGGGAAGAGTTCCTCAACAAGACGGATAACACATGGTTCCCTTTAAAGGTGGGCAACCGCCGCCTGGAGAACCCGCCTGCCCAAACTTGCATCCGCAGAGGCATGGGCATGCACCATATAGTGCTTAGAGAAAGTGTGCAGGCTGGACCAGGTGGCTGCCTGACACACCTGTAGAGCAGACGCTCGATGTCGCAAAGCCCAGGAGGCACCAACAGCTCTGGTAGAGTGAGCCTTCAATTCCACCGGGAGAGGCAACCCAGAAGCCCGGTAAGCCTCTTGAATGGAAGCCTTAATCCATCTGGCCAATGTCGACTTAGATGCCGCGGACCCCTTACAGCGACCCGTCGTAAGAACAAATAAGGAATCCGAACTCCTAAAGGAGGCGGTCCTGGACACATAAATGCGTATAGCTCTCACGAGATCCAGAGTATGGAGGTCGCGTTCAACCTGATGAACGGAAGCGGGGCAAAATGATGGGAGAACAATCTCCTGGTTCAGGTGAAAAGTTGAAACCACCTTCGGCAAGAATTCTGGCCGAGGACGCAACACCACCTTGTCTTGGTGAACCACCAGAAAGGGCGACTTGCACGAAAGTGCAGCCAATTCTGAGACCCTTCTCAGAGACGTAATTGCCACCAGAAAGGCCACTTTCTGAGACAGACGAGATAGAGAAACATCTCTCAGCGGCTCAAACGGTGGTCTCTGTAATGCCGCCAGGACCATGTTAAGGTCCCAAGGGTCCAAAGGTCTCTTGTAGGGCGGAACCATCCGTGACACCCCCTGCAGAAATTGACGGACCTTCGGGAGGAGCGCCAATCGCCTGTCAAACAGCACTGAAAGTGCTGATACTTGACCTTTCAGGGAGCCAAGGGATAATCCCAATTCCAAACTCGACTGTAGGAAAGCCAACAATGTCGGGATGGCCAAGGGCCACGGAGACCGTCCACCAGAGGCACACCAAGTAAAAAAGATTTTCCACGTCCTGTGGTACATCTTCCTTGAGACTGGCTTCCTAGCCCGACTCATAGTGGCAACCACCGTAGGGGAGAAACCCCTGGATGTCAGTAGCCAGGCCTCAAGAGCCATGCAGTCAATCTGAGGGCCCTGGAATTGAGGTGGAAGAATGGGCCTTGCGCGAGTAAATCTGCGCGGTCTGGAAGAGCCCACCTGAGTCCGCCTGACAGTTGCCACAGGTCCGGATACCAGGACCTCCTGGGCCAATCTGGAGCCACTAGAATGGCTACCCTGCACTCCGACCTGATTTTCCACAGCACCCTGGGAATCAGAGCCAGAGGCGGGAACACATACGGCAGACGGAATCTGGACCAAGTCAAGACCAGAGCGTCCGCTCCCAGAGATTGGGGATCCCATGACCTCGCCATGTATTGTGGCACCTGATGATTCAGCCGTGAGGCCATCAGATCCACGTCCGGAGTGCCCATCTGCTGCAGATGTCCTGGAAAACGTCTGGATGAAGAGACCACTCTCCGGCGTCCATCCCCTGTCGGCTCAGATAGTCGGCCTCCCAGTTTTCGACCCCTGGGATGTGAACTGCGGATATCAGGCAGTTGTTGTCCTCCGCCCAGGATAGGATGCGGTGGACTTCGGCCAGAGCCTCTGCACTCCTGGTTCCTCCTTGATGATTTATATAAGCGACGGCCGTCGCATTGTCGGACTGAACCCGAATGGGTTGTCCTGAGAGGAATCTCTGAAACGCCAGGAGTGCCAGATAGACCGCCTTGATCTCCAGCACGTTGATCTGCAACGCCGACTCCGACTGAGTCCAGAGGCCTTGGGCCCTGTGGTGTAAGAACACCGCTCCCCAGCCCTTCAGACTGGCGTCGGTGGTCACCACTAACCAGGACGGTTTCAAGAAGGATCGGCCCCGAGACAAGTGATGTGGCTGCAGCCACCACTGCAGGGAATCCCTGGTCGGTTGGGAAAGGGTCACCAGCCAATTCAGAGAAATCGACCTTTTGTCCCACCTGCGGAGGATCTCCAGCTGGAGAGGACGGAGGCGAAATTGTGCAAAAGGCACCGCCTCTATTGCTGCCACCATGCGCCCCACCAGCATCATCAACACCCGTAGGGATGATTGTGGAGACAGGAGGACTGTTTGCACTCCTGATTGGATCGCCATCTGTTTGACTCGTGGCAGAGACACCAGGGCTGAGGCTGTGTTGAAGTCCATGCCCAAATATGTCAAAGACTGGGTCGGAACTAGCGTTGACTTCTGAATATTGAGGAGCCAACCGAACTGTTCCAGAGACCTCATGGTCACATCCAGGCTCTCTTGACAAAGGTGTTCTGATGGCGCCCTGACCAGTAGGTCGTCTAAATAGGGAATGACGGCATGTCCCTGCACGTGCAGGAGAGCCATCATGGAGGCCATCACTTTTGTGAACACCCGCGGTGCCGAGGCCAACCCGAACGGCAGCGCCACAAATTGGAAGTGTTCTTCCCCCACTGCGAATCTCAACCAGCGCTGATGAGCCGGTGCAATGGGCACGTGAAGGTAAGCGTCTCTGATATCTATGGACGCTAGGAAGTCCCCCTGTGACACAGCTGCGATCACGGAGCGCAGTGATTCCATACGGAACTTCCGAACCAACACGTGATGGTTGAACAACTTCAGGTCCAGCACGGGGCGGAAGGATCCGTCCTTCTTTGGGACGATAAAGAGGTTGGAGTAAAAACCCCGAAACCTCTCCCCGGAAGGCACCGGGACCACCACTCCGTCCCTGCGGAGACCCTCCAACACCAGGTGAAAAGCCTGAGCCTTTTCTGGGGATGGGACCGACCGATGGAATCGGGGGTATCGGTTTTGATGTCAGCTCTATCCTGTAACCTCGCGAGACCACGTCTCGAACCCACTGATCTTGAACGTGAAGTAGCCATTTGTCCTGAAAGCGAGACAAGCGGCCCCCCACCTGTGGGGAGGCAGGAAGGGAGAGCGAGTCATGCAGAGGCGGGTTTGGGGGCGGCAGCTGCTGCCCCCGCCGGCTTCTTTGGACGACTCTTAGAGTGCCACTGAGAAGCGGGCTTTCCCCCTCGGTCCGTGCGAGTGGACGGTGCTGATGACTGCGAGCTGGAACGAAAGGACCACTGTTTTGGGTTCCTTTTAACGGTATACCGTGGCTTAGGCTTATTCTGCGGTATCTTAGACTCAGCAGAATCCTTTATCAGCTTGTCCAGTTCGGTGCCAAAAAGCCTGTCACCAGCGAACGGAAGATTCTGCAAAATCTTCTTGGATGTGGTATCTGAGTCCCAAAGACGCAGCCACAACAATCTGCGGATCGCTATAGCATTGGCCGAAGCCACAGCTGAGCGAGTGGCGGTTTCCAGAGTCGCCGTCCTGGCGTAGTCCGCATAGGCCCTTGCCCTCTCGGTAAGTGCCAGGACCTCTGGACTGGATCTTGCCAGGTCAGAGATACCATCCAAGCAGGTAGTAATCGCTTGTAAGGTCCAGACCGTAGCAAAATTAGGGGCAAAGGAAGACCCCACAGCCTCATAGGAAGACTTGGCGAGTTGCTCGACCTGTCTATCAGTCGCATCCTTCAGCGAGGAGCTATCAGAGGCAGAGAAAAGGGAGCGTGCAGCAATCCTGGTCATGGAAGCATCCACCTTCGGGGACTGCGACCACTCCTGAAGCACCTCCTGGGGGAAGGGGAAGCGATTGTCCTTGGGTTTACGGACATAACGCCGCCCAGGATGTAACCTGGGAGCTCTAACCACCCTTCCAAAATTAGTGTGGTCCATGAAGGAGCCACTTGGTCTAGCCTCCGGCCGCAGCCATTGATAGACCTCCTTCGGGTGCACCGTCACCTCCTCAGGGGGTGTCACGAGACGTAAGGTCTCGTTGATAGAGGACACCAGATCCTCCACCCCGTCTGGTGGTACAGATACAGACACAGACCCGAAATTTGAACCCCCATCATCGTCCTCACCATCAGAGGAACGCTCCTCCTCAGAGAGAGCCTGGAGCTCGGGTGACTCTTCACGACGAGCCCGCTTAAGGGTTCTCACAGCAGAAGAGGGAGACACCCGGGGGTAGCTGGGCTATCCAGCCTCCTATTAAGTGCCTCCAGGGATTGCGACATGGAGGACAGCTGGGACAACAGAGATTCATTGATCTTATTCTGCGTCTCCCATGGCCCTGAGATCCCTGAACCTCAGGGTATAGCACCGGAGCTGCTGACTCAGCAGTGTCAGTCCGGGCCTCTGGGCGTCCGCAGTTATTGCAGGACCCCTCCACCAGTGTTCCATTGCATGTAGCACAGGTAATGGTGGTCTCTGCCGCCTTAGCAGCACGCTTCCTAACTGAGGACATCGCCACAGTAGGGGAAAATAAGCCAAATTGCAGACAAAAAACCGGGAATCCCGGTGGCTTACCGACCGCAGTAAAGCGGGTAGGAGAAAGCGGTGTGTGTGTGTGACCTCCGCGACGGTTTCCGGTCTCCCCTTGGAGTGCAGGCGCACGCTGCATACAGATCCCAGCCGGGAAGTGAGGGTAAAGATGGCCGCCGACAGAGAAACTGTGGGCGGCGCCGAAAACACGCGGGAAACACACACACATGCCCAGCGATGACGTCACCGCGCAGGCTGCTTCCCATCCTCCAAGCAGCCTCAGCATGAAGGCGCCAGAGCCCGCAGCGCGGGAAGTAGTGTGAAATACAACACACAGACTGCATGCACAAACAAACATCCGCAGCCTTCAGCCTCAGCCCCTGTGACACACAGGGCGGTCAGCCAGGGTGACCCCAGCACAGGGTACACCAGCAGATCCGCGGACCCGAGGGTAACGCGCGGTCTGAGTGTCAGGACACATAAAGTGACAGACACTACCCCCAGGCACACAGGAGACACAGAGTGCCTCAGTGCCGGTCCGGTCTGTAAGCACCATTTAGGGAGGCCTCGGACGGGGGTTCAGCACCAGTCCGGAGTGTAAGCACCATTTAGGGAGGCCTCGGACTGGGCTGGCTCCAGTCCGGTCTGTAAGCACCATTTAGGGAGGCCTCGGACGGAGCGGAGCTGTGCAAGGCTCCCATCTCCCACTCTCCAGAGCCCCCCAGAGAGGGATGGAAAGGAGCGCGACAGCGTACCGGGAGAACACAAAGTGTCCAGGCTCAAGGCCCTCCGGTACCTCCACCTGCGTGTTCCACAAGGGTGAGCGGGGAGGCTGTCGCAGGTCCCGACCGGAACCATTTTACCTTGTCTTCAGACGCCATCACGAAAGCTGTGAGAATGCAGTGAAGTGCAAGCAAAGCGTGATCCTCCGAGCACACTAAGTTTAAAACTGAGGATGTTCCCTGCGGTAGGGGTTTATAAGCGGAGGAGGCGGTGTCTACAAACTTGTAGTACCTAGTGTGACCTCCGGAGGGCAGTGCCCTAAACCCCATTGTCTGGGTCTCCCATTATGATGACCAGAAAATCTTCCACGTTCTGTGGTACATCTTCCTGGAAACAGGCTTCCTAGCCCGAGTCATGGTGGCAACAACCGTAGGAGAGAAGCCCCTGGACGTCAGCAGCCAGGCCTCAAGAGCCATGCAGTCAATCTGAGGGCCCTGGAATTGAGGTGGAAGAATGGGCCTTGTGCGAGCAGATCTGCGCGTTCTGGAAGAGCCCACCGGAGTCCGCCTGACAGTCGCCACAGGTCCGGATACCAGGACCTCCTGGGCCAATCTGGAGCCACTAGAATGGCTACCCTGCACTCCGACCTGATCTTCCACAGAACCCTGGGAATCAGAGCTAGAGGCGGGAACACATACGGAAGATGGAATCTGGACCAACTCAGGATCAGGGCGTCTGCCCCCAGAGACTGAGGATCCCATGATCTCGCCATGTATTGCGGCACCTGATGATTCAGCCGCGAGGCCATCAGATCCACGTCCGGAGTGCCCCATCTGCTGCAGATGTCCCGAAAGACTTCTGGATGAAGGGACCATTCTCCGGCGTCCATCCCCTGCCGGCTCAGGTAGTCGGCCTCCCAGTTCTCGACCCCTGGGATGTGAACTGCGGAGATCAGGCAGTCGTTGTCCTCCACCCAGGATAGAATGCGGTGGACTTCGGCGAGGGCCTGAGCACTTCTGGTCCCTCCCTGATGATTTATATAGGCGACGGCCGTCGCGTTGTCGGACTGAACCCGAATGTGCTGTCCTGACAGGAATTTCTGAAACGCCAGGAGCGCCAGATTGACCGCCTTGATCTCCAGCACGTTGATCTGCAACTCCGACTCCGACTGAGTCCAGAGGCCTTGAGCCCTGTGGTGTAGGAACACCGCACCCCAGCCCGTCAGACTGGCATCGGTGGTCACCACTAACCATGACGGTTTGAGGAAGGACCGGCCCCTTGACAAATGACGTGGCTGGAGCCACCACTGCAGGGAATCCCTGGTCGGTTGGGAAAGTGTCACCAGCCGATTCAGAGAGATCGTCCTCTTGTCCCATCTGTGAAGAATCTCCAGCTGGAGAGGACGGAGGCGAAACTGCGCAAAAGGCACTGCCTCTATTGCAGCTACCATGCGCCCCACCAGCTTCATCAAGATCCGTAGGGATGATTGCGGTGACAGGAGGACTGCTTGCACTCCTGATTGGATCGCCATCTGTTTGACTCGTGGCAGAGACACTAGGGCCGAGTCCGTGTGGAAGTCCATGCCCAGATATGTCAGTGACTGGGTCGGAATCAGGGTCGACTTCTGGATATTGATAAGCCACCCGAACTGTTCCAGAGACTTCATGGTTACCTCCAGGCTTTGCCGACAAAGGTGTTCTGATGGCGCCCTGACCAGCAGGTCGTCCAGATAGGGTATTACGGCGTGCCCCTGCACATGCAGGAGAGCCATCATGGAGGCCATCACTTTTGTGAACACCCGCGGTGCCGATGCCAACCCGAACGGCAGCGCCACAAATTGGAAGTGTTCTTCCCCCACTGCAAATCTCAACCAGCGCTGATGAGCCGGTGCAATGGGTACGTGAAGGTAAGCGTCTCGGATATCTATGGACGCTAGGAAGTCCCCTGTGACACAGCTGCGATCACGGATCGCAGTGATTCCATACGGAACTTCCGAACCAACACGTGACGGTTGAACAACTTTAGGTCCAGAACCGGGCGGAAGGATCCGTCCTTTTTTGGGACAATGAAGAGGTTGGAGTAAAAACCCCGAAACCTCTCCCCGGAAGGCACCGGGACCACCACTCCGTCCCTGCGGAGACCCTCCAACACCAGGTGAAAAGCCTGAGCCTTTTCTGGGGATGGGGACCGACCGATGGAATCGGGGTATCGGCTTTGACGTCAGCTCTATCCTGTAACCTCGCGAGACCACGTCTCGAACCCACTGATCTTGAACGTGAAGTAGCCACTTGTCCTGAAAACGAGACAGGCGACCCCCCACCTGTGGGGAGGCAGGAAGGGAGAGCGAGTCATGTAGAGGCGGGTTTGGGGGTGGCAGCCGCTGCCCCCGCCGGCTTCTTTGGACGACTCTTAGAGCGCCACTGAGAAGCGGGCTTGCCCCCTCGGTCCGTGCGAGCGGACGGTGCTGATGACTGTGAGCTGGAACGAAAGGACCACTGCTTTGGGTTCCTCTTAACGGTATACCGTGGCTTAGGTTTATTCTGCGGGATCTTAGACTCAGCAGAATCCTTAATCAGCTTGTCCAGTTCGGTACCAAAAAGCCTGTCACCAGAGAACGGAAGATTCTGCAAAATCTTCTTAGATGTAGCATCTGAGTCCCAAAGACGCAGCCACAACAACCTGCGAATCGCAATAGCGTTGGCCGAAGCCACAGCTGAGCGAGTGGCAGTTTCCAAAGTCGCCGTCCTGGCGTAGTCCGCATAGGCCCTTGCCCTTTCGGTAAGCGCCAGGACCTCTGGACTGGACCTTGCCAGGTCAGTGATACCATCCAAGCAGGTAGTAATCGCTTGTAAGGTCCAGACCGTGGCAAAATTAGGGGCAAATGAAGACCCCACAGCCTCATAGGAAGAGTTGCTCGACCTGTCTATCAGTCGCATCCTTCAGCGAGGAGCTATCAGAGGCAGAGAAAAGGGAGCGTGCAGCAATCCTGGTCATGGAAGCGTCCACCTTCGGGGACAGCGACCACTCCTGTAGCACCTCCTGGGGGAAGGGGAAGCGAATGTCCTTGGGTTTACGGGCATAACGCCGCCCAGGATGTAACCTGGGAGCTCTAACCACCCTTCCAAAGTTGGTGTGGTCCATGAAGGAGCCACTTGGTCTAGCCTCCGGCCGCAGCCATTGATAGACCTCCTTCGGGTGCACAGTCACCTCCTCAGGGGGTGTCACGAGACGTAAGGTCTCGTTAATAGAGGACACCAAATCCTCCACCCCGTCTGGTGGTTCAGACACAGACACAGACCCGAGAGTCGAACCCCCATCATCTTCCTCACCATCAGAGGAACGCTCCTCCTCAGAGAGAGCCTGGAGCTCGGGTGAATCCTCACGACGAGCCCGCTTAAGGGGTCTCACAGCAGAAGAGGGAGACACCCGGGGGTAACTGGAAGGAGTAGCTGGGCTTTCCAGCCTCCTATTGAGTGCCTCCAGGGATTGCGACATGGAGGACAGCTGGGACAACAGAGATTCATTGATCTTATTCTGAGTTTCCCATGGCCCTGGGATCACCTGAACCTCAGGGTACAGCACCGGAGCTGCTGTCTCAGCAGTGTCAGTCCGGGCCTCTGGGCGTCCGCAGTTATTGCAGGACCCCTCCACCAGAGTCCCATTGCATGTAGCACAGGTAATGGTGGCATCTGCCGCCTTAGCAGCACGCTTCCTAACTGAGGACATCGCCACAGCAGGGGAAAATAAGCCAAATTGTGCAGACAAAACCGGGAATCCCGGTGGCTTACCGACCGCAGCGAAGCGGTAGGAGGAAGCGGTGTGTGTGTGTGACCTCCGCGAGAGTTTCCGGTCTCCTCTGGAGTGCAGACGCACGCTGCAGACCGATCCCAGCCGGGAAGTGAGGGTAAAGATGGCCGCCGACAGTGAAACCGTGGGCGGCGCCGAAAACACGCGGGAAGCACACACGCACGCCCATCGATGACGTCACCGCACGGGCTGCTTCCTATCCTCCAAGCAGCCCCAGTATTAAGGCGCCAGAGCCCGCAGCGCGGGAAATAGTGTGAAGTACAACACACAGACTGCATGCACAAATACACATCCGCAGCCTACAGCCTCAGCCCCTGCGACACACAGGGCGGTCAGCCAGGGTGACCCCAGCACAGGGTGCACCTCCAGATCCGCGGACTCGAGAGTAACGCGCGGTCTGAGTGTCAGGACACATAAAGTGACAGACACTACCCCCAGGCACACAGGAGACACCGAGTGCCTCAGTGCCGGTCCGGTCTGTAAGCACCATTTAGGGAGGCCTCGGACGGGGGTGCAGCACCAGTCCGGAGTGTAAGCACCATTTAGGGAGGCCTCGGACTGGGCTGGCTCCAGTCCGGTCTGTAAGCACCATTTAGGGAGGCCTCGGATGGAGCGGAGCTGTGCAAGGCTCCCATCTCCCACTCTCCAGAGCCCCCAGAGAGGGATGGAGAGGAGCGCAACAGCGTACCGGGAGAACACAAAGTGTCCAGGCTCTAGGCCCTCCGGTACCTCCACCAGCGTGTTTCACAAGGGTGAGCGGGGAGGCTGTCGCAGGTCCCGACCGGAACCTTTTTACCTTGTCTTCAGACGCCATCACGTAAGTTGTGAGAATGCAGTGAAGTGCAAGCAAAGTGTGATCCTCCGAGCACACTAAGTTTAAAACTGAGGATGTTCCCTGCAGTAGGGGTTTATAAGCGGAGGGGGCGGTGTCTACAAACTTGTAGTACCTAGTGTGACCTCCGGAGGGCAGTGCCCTAAACCCCATTGTCTGGGTCTCCCATTATGATGACCAGAAAAGAGGCTGTAAAATGGTGATCCATTCAATGGGAATCTGTCAGCAGTTTTTGCCATCTAATCCGAGTACAGTATGAGGTTGTGGCTGAGACCCAGATTTCAGCGATGTGTCACTTACTAGGATGTGTGCTGTTTCCATACAATGAAGGTTTTCTCACCAGGAGATTATCATGGAGCCCTGGTCCTCTCCTCTGATAAGTAGCTCAATGTTAATAGATAATGTACACAGAAAGCTATAGTGTGGGCAGGTTTAGCTGTCTGAGTTCTGCTACATTCTACATTGAAGAAATCTCTCACAACTGCTGCAGCCAGCAAACTAAGTTATCAATTGCTGGAATCAGAGTCAGGTTCCTACATTACGCTGCTGACAGATTCCATATAAGGTTCAGATAATGCAGCATTCAATGATCTGCAGTTCCCAGCATCGGCAATTACACAAGCTGTACGGTTCACCAACGTCCCAATACCAACAGGCTCCACCTATCAGGAGATTGTTCACCTGTCTTTGCTATATGTCATTAATATCTAAGGCCAGAATACCCATTTAATAGTCGTGGTTTATAAATAAATACAACAGTAGGGAAAAAAATGATGTGGTCTTTGGGTGTCCTCACGGTTTCAGCCATTAGGTTACATAACTAACCTCATAAATATTGATGAGTTGGCACCATCATGCTCAGGTGCTCAGTACTCAAAATGAGTCAGAGTTGCAACTAGATCCATGGTACTGTGCTGGTGATAGGAGGAGGGAGGGACAATGTAACCTCCGTGTTTCCTGCCCCTATTAGGGCCGAGAGGAAACCCCCTCGAGACTTGAGAATCCGAGTATAAGGGAAGTCATTGGGGAACGCAAGCATTTTTCGAGGTCCCCATTGACTTCCATTATACTGGAGTTGTGCCCATACGAGAATCCATCTGCTCATTACAAGTACTGAGCACCTGAGCATGGTAGTGCTCGCTCAACACTACTTATAAATTATTAATATTTAAGAACCTTTAATGATTTCAATCAAGTGGAAGAAAAAAATAAATCAAAAGCAAGCAGTAAAAACCTTGGTCTATCACAGGGTCACAAAGACGACACATCTGAGGCCTCCATGCTGCACTGAAGAAACATTGCACAGACACTAAAGACATGCAATGCAACAACAATGCACCAGGGAGACACCAAGTGGATCTCAGCCTGTATTCCTGAAAGAAGAAAGTCAAGTAGAAAAGTGACTCCACCATGGATCCAACCATCACCTTGTTCAGATCATTATTGCTGGTGCTGTTCATGTTTAGGCTATTCCACAAGAAGGCGCTGGCTTTCTCACACTGATTGAATGAATTCTGGGTGCTGTCCGTCTTCCCAGACAAAGACATATGTAAGGCTCTGCACATGTGAGTGGTGGCCTTCACCAAGGCGTTCCTGAATAAGAAACAAACAAGAGCAGTCAAAGGAGGCATCAAGGGAATAACTGGATAAATACCATACATGTCCATAATCTTTTGGCTGGACATGCAACAGGGTTGAGGAGTAAAGAGCACCATGTGCATTCGAACCTCAATTCGGGATTTACAGACCGTAGACAGATAAAAGGATAGGACTTCATACAATGTTTAGAGAACTGATCATTACATATTTAGATGAGCAAAAACCCTGAGACATGATCACGGTGGTCTGATGGTTGTCAGGATAGCAGGTCAAATAATGATGATCTTCTGGTCTGTCAGGTACTGTGGGCCTGTTAGACCTTGCCAGCAGCACAGCATTGAGCGTCTGTGACCCCAGCTGTACACGTCCTGACTCTAGAGAGGCTCACTGCACATGATTGGAAGTCAGCGCCCTTGTGATCTTGTGCACTATGCCTCTCTGAAGCTGGGACGTATACAGCTGGGGATCAGAGACGCTCAGTGCCGTGCTACTGGCATGGTCTAAATGAAAAATCTGGAGCTAAAACTACATGTGCGTGTTACAAATGTCATTGTGTTATACTTCACCGCACAATAGTATAAAGATCTGTGACACCTGTGGTGTCAATGTAATCACTGCACCCCTACATGGCTTCATTGTTGAGAGGTGTAGTTTACTCAGTAGAATCACATATTTGGGGAGGAGCGGGGTTCTGCTTTTCTGGCACCTCAGGGGCATTACTAATGTGACACGGCACCCAGAAACCAGAACAGCATAATCTGCTCTATAATCTGGTGCTCCTCCCGTCCATCTAAGCTTTGCACTGTGCCTTGAAGTAGTTTTTTACCACATTTTGCTGTATTCCAGCACTCAGGAGAAAGTGCATAGCAAATTGGAACATTAATTTTCTCCTATTTTTCCTTTTGAAAATTAAAAGCTTGGAGCTTTTTAATTAATCCTATAGAACCTCTGAATGAGAACTAATTTATCGCACCAGTCAAGACTGGGGTCCGAATTGGTTGGAGAAATGAAATTGTGAGTGATACCAAGATGGACAATATGGACTTTGTATCCCTCCAGCTAATGAAGACATTATAAGATATCATAAATCAGGGTTCTGTTGATTGTTTATAATTTTCACTCTGGACGGTGACTTTCCTGATTAATCTTTTCTATCTTTTTCTATAAATCTAAAATGCTTTGTGCCTGTGTATATATATAAAAATACAAAGCACTGGCACATACATTCCCTCAGCCCTGTGTTCCTGGATGTGACCGCTGTGGAGGTGGAGCGGTAGCCGGATGCGGTGTGCGTATGCGCGGGAACCATGGTGATGTGTCCCAAGCCCTGCACATGCACACTATGCCATGCAGCCGTCGCGTCACTTCCAGCGTCATGAGTATCTGGTTGCAATCATGGAGGGCACCGCAGCTGCAGGAGTGGAATGCAATTTAGCTGGGCTATATAACCTGGCATAAAGTGGGAATAACACTGATAAACCCCCTTGAGGCAGCTGGTGCTACCAAGCAACACCGGCGAAACACTGCGTCGGGGTGAACTTCTCTTTTTTCTATGGGCGACCACTGATGATCTGAGATTAAGGAGTTCTCCTAATAGACTACAATATGGGAACGAACTTGTGCTAATGAGTATTAAGCCTGTACATTGCAATTTACCACTTTCTGTGTTACCTGACTTATTCTTGTTTTTGGGCCATTAAGTCTATTTGACTATGGTACATATTTACACTTCTGCACTTTACTGCTAGATATGGTCAGGTACACAGATGAAAGTAATAGATTGCGGATGTTAGATTAATACATTGAGGAGTATCATTCTGGTTGATTGACAGAGGTACTTTATTTGTATGCACTTGCACTTTATGATTAATACCCAATATGTGCATCAGCTTCAATCCATTCCAATTGTACATGCCAGAATCTGTGCGATTTTAGACCCTATCGTTATGTCATTACCGGGGACCTATGTGGTCACCCATCTGGTTCTTTATAACCTTTATACCGTATGTGTATATCACGGCTACGTCCACAATAAAAATAACACTTTGTGCATGATACTCTTGCTTCTCGGTCTTGTTAGTTTAATAGAGTATGTTCTTGCAGTTTTGGGGACCCCTCAATTGACTACAATGTGGGGTGGAGGGGAGGAGGGCCTGCTATTTAATTATACCAATCTGGACATTGATATTGAGGGAGGCTGATAGGGTATAAAAGGAGCCCCCTCCTTCTGTCAAACACCTTGATGCTGTAGTCAATATTGACAGCAGCATCTGGAGGGTTAAATGGTTGGTCAGGTTCAATGCCAGCACAGACCCTGGCCATTGTATTGTAGAGAACCAGCTGTAGGTTATGGCTGACTTCTGTTCCTGATAGTGTAGGCTCAACACCAGCATGCCATAACAGTAAGACAGTGTTTGGGTGTACTGCTCATTATGTAATAGCACATGCTGACACTGCAAGGAGTTCATAAGACCAACAAGTGAATATTTAGCAAATTGACTCATATTGATTTCTCTTTTGATTTGTGTTTCATAAATTATTAGATATTATTGAAGTGGCTTACTCAGGATCCAGCAGCTTAGGTATCCTCTCCACATCCAAATAATGAGATTTCACTACAGTATCATCACCCTGCATCCAGCCGACAGCCATCGAGGTGACAGAGTACCACCAGCGACACACAGGATCAGTACCTACATGGAAAACAGCTTTAGCTCTTGTGCCATTTCTGGATTATTGTTGGTTAAAAACTAAACATAAAATGCTGAAAAGCAGATTTCATTAATTGAAGTAGAGAGAACTTATTTATGTGACTTTTCCTTACTAGTAGAGGTCAACATGCAGGAGGAGCCTCCGATCGGGAGGAAGGTGACACCGCTGACAGAGTCCGCAAACACACTTAAGAGCTTCAAATACTCTTGAGCTTTGGAAAATTCACTGCAAATAACACAAAAGAAATACAAAGTAAGAAAACCGAAAGAGGAGTGTGGACAGGCTTGGCCAGCATTGAAAGCCACAGGTTTTTCATAAAATGTCATATTCCATCCCAATTATTTATGTCATGGTGTGTGTTTACTGATTCCTTCCTCCTCTGATCTCCAGCCTAGCCGGGAACACAGTGTGTCGTGTGGAGCGGGGGCTGCCTCCTAGTGTAAGTTTATCAGACTCATGAGGATCCATAGACTTACATTAGAAAAGCAAATGCCATACCACATAAACCCGTGTGAGCCATGTGGAGCGAGAGTCTAGGGTTGCTGAGCGGTGCTGGAAGAAAACACATTCACAACAAGACTACACAGCAGTCAAACAAGCACTTCTCAAATTCAAGTCAGCACTTATCACCAGTAAACAGAATTACTTCATTACACTCATATCCTCTTTGTACCACAATCCCAGGCAGTTATTCAACACATTTAACTCCCTCCTCAACCCCCACTACTTCTCGTATCTCTGCAGAAGACTTCGCAACACACTTCACCAACAAGATCGATCAGATGAGGCAAGTCTTTGCTACACAACCATCACCACCCCTATGTATACCAGACCACTCCCCTCCCCCACTAACCCTCCTCTCCTCTATCACTGAAGGAAAACTTGCACACCTCCCCTCCAAATCGCACCTCACCACTTGTGCATTGGACCTCATCACTTCCCACTTCCTCCCCAACCTCACCACCATGCTTACCCCAGCCCTAACCCACCTCTTCAATCTATTACTTACCTCCTGTACCTTTCCTTCTGCTTTCAAACATGCAACAATTATACCTGTCTTGAAGAAGCCATCTCTCGACCAAACCTGCACATCCAGCTACCGCCCCATGTCGCTGTCTCCAAACTTCTTGAAAAGCATGTTCACACTGTACTTTCCTCCCACCTCTCATCAAACTCTTTGCCAACCTTCAATCTGGCTTACGCCCCCACCACTCCACCGAAACCGTCTTAACCAAAATTACTAACGACCTAATGACATTTCCCCATCCTCCTCCTTCTAGACCTGTCCTCTGCATTCGACACAGTCGACCATTGCCTGCTATTACAGATTCTCTCTTCCATTGGTATGAATGATCTTGCCCTCTCCTGGATCTCCTCCTGTCTTTCCAACCGCACATTTAGTGTCTCCAACACTACCTCCTCACCCCATCTCCTCTCTGTTGGGATCCCTCAAGGCTCTGTCCTAGAACCCTTCTTTTTTCCATTTATACTCTTGGCCTAGGAAAACCCAAAGTCCCATGGATTCCAGTACCACCTGTACGCTGACGATACTCGGATCTATCTCTTTGGCTCAGAAGTCACCTCTCTGCTGTCCTGAATCCCAGAGGGTCCATCAGCCATATCCTCCTCCAACTCCTCTTTCTTCCTTAAACTAAATGTAGACAAAACTGAAGTCATCTCAATCTTTCCACCATCTCGCGCACCTCCCTTACCTGATCGATCACAATAAATGACATCATACTTTGCCCTGTACCTGATGTCCGCTGCCTCGGAGTAATCCTGGACTTTGCCTTATCCTTCAAACCCCACATTCAAGCTCTCACCACATCCTGCAGCCTCCAACTCAAAAATATTTCCAGAATCCATCCCTTCCTCAACCCTCGATCTACTAAACTACTAGTGCATGCCGTCATCATCTCCCATCTTAACTACTGAAACCTCCTCCTCTGTGGCCTACCTGCTAACACGACTATTGCACCTCTCTCCTCACTATTCCTCCACTTTCTCCCCTGTACAAATCCCTTCTTTGTCTCCCAATTCCCCAGCGTATCCAATGCAAACTACCAACATTGAGTCGCAAAGCTGTCCGCAATCTGTATACCCCATATATCTCTGAACAGATCTCCCAATATCATGGAACTCATAATCTTCGATCCTCCCAAGACCTCCTCCCTTCCTCCACACTTATACGTTCCTCATCTAACCAACTGCAAGACTTCACCTGAGCATCCCCCATCCTCTGTAATTCTACACCTCAAAAAGTCCGACTGTCCCTTACACTCGGAACCTTCAAGCGGAACCTGAAAACCCATCTCTTCAAAACAGCCTACAGCCTGCAATGACCACGGTGCCACCTCACCACAACTGGACCTGGTGCCCCACCACCACTGGACCTGGCGCTCCACCACGACCCGAGCAGACCCAACCTACTGTCTTTCTCACCACCGTCCTGTAGAATGTAAGCCCGCAAGGGCAGGGTCCTCTCCCCTCTGTACCAGTCTATCACTGTTAGTTTGTTCATAGTATTTTTAACTTGTTTGTATATAACCCTTTCTCATGTACAGCACCATGGAATCAATGGTGCTCTATAAATAAATTATTAATAATAATAATAATAATAATAACAACCAGCAGGATTGAGGGCTATAAAGCAAAGACAATGACTTATAGGCTCTGTGATATTGAGAGCAATCATAACTTTACTTCAATGATTCCATGTTTGATTGCAGAGAAACGAGTCATAAAACTCTGGGAACCCAGGGCAGCAGATGATTGATGTGTGCACCAATGTGGCACTATTTGCAGTTTTTTTTCCCTTTTCTGTGGGCATGCATTTCGGCTGTTAGCCAAACCTTCCCCCCTTCTCCCATGTCTACTTTCAGGTTGTCAGGCACCCTGTTGCTGGAGTATAGTGACAGTGAGCAGGAGCCAGAAACTGAAAGAGATAAGAGGGTGAGGGGAGGGCTTGGCTTACAGCTGAAAGGCATGTCCACAGAGAAGGAAAAATAAAAAACTCCCAATAGTGACACTGTGCTGCACATATCAATGTTCTTCTGTCCTGTTTGTCAAGAATTGTATGACTTTTCCCTGCAATCATACATGTAATCATTGAGGTAAAGGTCTGATTGCACTCAGTATCCCAGAGCCTGTAAGGCACTGGCTTCACTTTACAGCCCTAAATCCTGCTGGTAGGTTCCCACTGACAGTCCTCTATTTTAGTGATAGGAAGATCCGTTGAAAGGAATACAGACTTTGCCTGTGATTTGAGAGTGAGGATCAATCAAGGTTAGGCGGCCGTCACACGCTGCGACATCCTGAACGATATTGTAAGCGATCACGTGCACGCGCGATCGCTTACAATATCGCTCACATCGCTGGTGAGATGTCACACAGACAGACTCACCAGCGATGTGGATCCGCGATCTCGCTGGTAACTATGGTACACATCGGGTTACTAGGCGCCGCGCGGCGCTTAGTAACCCGACGTGTACCATAGTTACCTTCTCCCAGCATAGGCTCTGCCGCTGGGAGATCGTTCATCGTGGTGTTATACACCACGATGAAACAGATCATGAAATCGCTCATCGCAAGATCTGAGCTCCGGAGCTCAGATCACGATTTTGCGATTTCATCAATTATCGCTTATCGTATCCTGCCATCACACGCAGAGACATCGTTGACGCGATGTTAAATCTGGCGCGTTCAAGCGATATCTTTCGCGATATCTTAGCGTGTGACGGCCGCCTTAGAAAGATTTCTCTGATAAGATATCGGAAAAGGTTTGTTATTTTGCGGTGTCCTATTCATTTATGCAATCAAATATAACGATGGTTCCTCTTGAAAATGAAGTGGCCAACCCCTTAAATGTAATGTGTGGATGTGACAGGCAGACGTGTAGTAATATATGGCAGCAGGTTCAGACCCCACATGAGGGTTGTGTGTGCTCTCCACCTACATGAGGCCAGGCTCAGCTCTGCATGGCACAGGAATACGTTCAGATTAGCAGTGTAAAGTGATATATAAATGTTATCCATACCAGCTTTCTTCTTCGAGTGACATTTTGCTAGCTTCCGGCTTTGCAAGAGCGTACAAGGCTTTCTCCAGTAGAGACTCACAAAAGGCCCGACTGATCTGAGCAATGGGGTCAGCTGTAAGAGGAAAGGACATTGGTCTGACAATGGCATAGGCTGGCTTCACATTTGCGTTTGTGTCTGCATGCTGATGGCATGCAGACACAAACGCAGTCAAAAGTAGAAACATTTTGATGTGTCCGCAGCGGAGAATGTCCGCCTGCGGACACATCACTGCGCAGCCCGGCAGCCAATCTGCGTTGTCCGGGGGCGGGCCGGAGATCAGCGCCGGAGATCTCCTCCTCCCCGCCGGTGGTAAGCTCCGGGACATGTCGGCGGGGAGAAACAGCTGATTTGACAGCTGTTTGAATCTCCCGCGGCGACACCGAGAGGAGATGTCGGCGCGGGAAGATTCAAACAGCTGTCACATCAGCTGTTTCTCCCCGCCGACACCGCTAGCAGATTACCGGCGGCGGGGAGGAGGAGAACATCAGAGGCTGAGCTGATCTCCTGGTGGCCGTCGGTGATCTCCTGTGACATCACCGGCGGCCACCGGGAGAGATCTTAATGTGATCCGCAGCGTTCTCCTGCGGTGTCATGCAGAGGACACTGCGGACCCATTGAGATCAATGCATTTTTTGTGTGCTTGCAGGCGCTTGCGGATAGAGCAAGCGCCGCAAATACACAAAAAAATGCTGCAAGCTGCGTTTGGAGCGCAGTTGGAGGGCGCATAAATTATGCGCATCCGAACGCATATGCTGCCAAACGCAGCCATACGCAGGCACATGCGTTCCCATGTTAAACATAGGAACGCATGTGCGCAAGCGTTTGGCTGCGTTTGGTACGCAGCGTTCCATACGCAAATGTGAAGCCAGCCTTACTATAAGGCTATGTGCACACGCTGCGTTTTTGATCTGGTTTTTCTGTGCTACATTTTTGTTCAATTTTCAGCAGCAAAACTGGATCAGTTTTTGAATTAAAATGAATTGTGTTTTTTGATCTGATTTTTTGTGCTTTCTTTCCATTTACAATGGTGTCAATGGAGTAAACGCAGGACATAAACAATGGCTGACTAATCGACATGGTCATTCTTTTTCTGGATTGTTATCTACCCCAAAAACGGACTAGTAACAATACAGCATCTCAACAGCATTTCTGAAAGCTCCTTACTCTGCTGGCCTCACACAAAGGGATCCGTTTTCAATACAAAGACGGATCATAAATGCACAGTGTGAACAAGCCCTTACAGAGCAATTTGTGTAACGTCTCTAAATCAGAAAATAAGTCACCTACTGCCCATAGAATAACGCTGTATCAGTAACAATACAGGATAGCTGTGGGCAATCATCATACCTGGGTTTCTCGAGGAGCTGTAGATAGACTCCTTTGTTGCAGCCTTTACAGTCCAGTTGGAGCTGATGAAGAACTGTTTTCCCAGGGGATGTGTCAGCCATCGGAGGGATTCTGGTAGAGCATCAGTGTCAGCGCTGCCACTCTGGGCACAGCCCAAGAAGTACGCCTGAAACGGGAGTCACATAGTCTACACATGAGCCATCAGACTACATACATTACTTACTCTGAGAATGGATCCAACAAGTGCAAACACCAGGAAACAACGCATGACCTCACTCAAAGGTAGCGGCTGTGAATGAGGAATCAGACATCATATATGAAGATGAACCAGGCTACACTAAAGTGGAACGATTCCAGCCTTCCACCCCACTATGTAGAGAATACAAGAGTACACTGCAGACTTGGACCCCAATCCATTAAAGGGGTTGTCAGGGCTTTTTGGATAATTTCTATGAGCTGTAATTTACATCCTGTCAACATTTTATATTGTCACTCAGATATCACCTATTGTGTGAGAACAACCAGGAGACGCGTTTATGTTGGAGCCTTCATGTAAATGCAGAACTGGACGTTACATCCAAACTCCTCCAAACACACCCCCTCCCCAATCTACAGTATGCCAACCCAACCACAGACTGTTACAGGCCCGCCTCAGTCCCTAATATGACCACACACCCCCATTGCACACAGCGGTCTCCTACTCCACTGACACAATGTGCCGAATCTGCAGCTGTGAAGGAGATTCGGCACACTGTCAGTGGAGGGGAACACAGTATGCAATATGGTATGTGTGCGCTCACCCTGTGGCCCTGTATTATGGTGTGTGCGCTGACCCTGTGGCCCCGTATTATGGTGTGCGCTCACCCTGTGGCCCCGTATTATGGTGTGTGTGCGCTGACCCTGTGGCCCCGTATTATGGTGTGCGCTCACCCTGTGGCCCCGTATCATGGCGTGTGCGCTCACCCTGTGGCCCCGTATCATGGCGTGTGCGCGCACCCTGTGGCCCCGTATCATGGAGTGTGCGCGCACCCTGTGGCCCCGTATCATGGAGTGTGCGCGCACCCTGTGGCCCCGTATCATGGAGTGTGCGCGCACCCTGTGGCCCCGTATTATGGAGTGTGCGCGCACCCTGTGGCCCCGTATTATGGAGTGTGCGCGCACCCTGTGGCCCCGTATTATGGAGTGTGCGCGCACCCTGTGGCCCCGTATTATGGAGTGTGCGCGCACCCTGTGGCCCCTGTATTATGGTGTGTGCGCTCACCCTGTGGTCCCGTATTATGGTGTGTGTGCGCTCACCCTGTGGCCCCGTATTATGGTGTGTGTGCGCTCACCCTGTGGCCCCGTATTATGGTGTGTGCTCTCACCCTGTGGCCCCGTATTATGGTGTGTGCGCTCACCCTGTGGCCCCGTATTATGGTGTGTGTGCGCTCAACCTGTGGCCACGTATTATGGTGTGTGCCTAGTCCCCTGTGGCCACTGTCAGTAGAGCAGAGGACAACAGCTGTTGGCTCTCTGTGCACCCTTAAGGTGTCGCAGGTCGTCTTTAATGTTAACCCCTTTAAGACTGGCAGCGCTGGTGTACTATATGCACAGCAGTCACTTAATACATCTGATGTTACAACTCTCCGCCAGCAACGTTACTATAGTGGAGGGCTGGTGTACAGTTCTGGCATCATTTACACTACATTTGGTCATGTATGATGAATTTGATGGACACGCTTTGTCCACTTAGCACAGGACTGCTGTGAAAACAACATCGCAAAACTGCAACATTTCAGTTTTAAGCTACAAACTGTTGAAAACCCCAATATGTATTGGGACATTGTTCTTCAGACAGATCAGACTAAGGCTACGTTCACACGCTCGATAATTTTAGATTTATGCTGTGCTATTTTCTGCTTGCGTTTTCTTTGCTGCACTTTGCGCAAAAAAGCACAGGTCCGTTCACACATTGTGCATTTGCAGCTCCCCTTTTCCAGAGCTCATTCTACAATAACATACATAGTAACATAGTTTTTAAGGTTGAAGGAAGACTTTAAGTCCATCTAGTTCAACCCATAGCCTAACATATTGATCCAGAGGAAGGCAAAAAAAACCCATGTGGCAACACTAAGCTCCACATTGGGGAAAAAATTCCTTCCTGACTCCAGATACGGCAATCAGACTAATTCCCTGGATCAACGCCCTATCAAAGAATCTAGTATATATAACTAGTAATATTATAGTTTTCAAGAAAGGCATACAGGCCCTTCTTAAATGTTAGTAGTGACTCACTCATTACAACATCATGTGGCAGAGAGTTCCATAGTCTCACTGCTCTTACAGTAAAGAATCCGCGTCTGTGATTATGATTAAACCTTCTTCCCTCCAGACGTAGAGGATGCCCCCTTGTCCCAGTCTCAGGCCTAAGAGTAAAGAGATCATTAGAAAGGTCTCTGTACTGTCCCCTCATATATTTATACATTATTATAAGATCACCCCTAAGCCTTCGTTTTTCCAAGCTAAATAACCAAGTTTAATGACCTGTCTTGGTATTGCAGACCCCTTAGTCCTCTAATAACTTTTGTCGCTCTTCTCTGGACCCGCTCTAGTTCAGCTATGTCTTTCTTATACACCGGAGACCAGAATTGTACACAGTATTCTAAGTGTGGTCGCACTAGTGACTTGTATAGAGGTAAAATTATGTTCTCCTCATGAGCATCTATGCCTCTTTTAATGCATCCCATTATTTTATTTGCCTTTGCCGCAGCTGCCTGACACTGGCCACTAAATGTGAGTTTGTCATCTACCCATACACCCAGGTCTTTTTCAGTGACAGTTTTGCCCAGTGTTTTACAATTAAGCACATAATTATACCTTTTGTTTCCTCTGCCCAAGTGCATGACCTTACATTTATCCCCATTAAAGCTCATTTGCCATTTATCAGCCCAAGCTTCTAGTTTACATAAATCCTCCTGTAATATAAAATTGTCCTCCTCTGTATTGATTACCCTGCAGAGTTTAGTGTCATCTGCAAATATTGAGATTCTACTCTGTATGCCCCCTACAAGGTCATTAATAAATATATTAAATAGAAGAGGGCCCAACACTGACCCCTGTGGTACCCCACTGTTAACTGTGACCCATTCTGAGTGTGTTCCATTAATAACCACCCTTTGTTTCCTATCACTAAGCCAGTTCTTAACCCACTTACACATATTTTCCCCTATCCCCATTGCCCTCATTTTATGTATCAACTTTTTGTGTGGCACCGTATCAAAAGCTTTTGAAAAGTCCATATACACCACATCCACTGCATTTCCTTGGTCCAGTCCAGAACTTACTTCTTCATAGAAGCTTATTAGATTAGTTTGACAGGAACGGTCCCTCGTAAAACCATGTTGATAATGGGTCATGAGGTTATTTTTCTTCAGATACTCCAGTATAGCATCTCTTAGAAAACCCTCTAGGATTTTACCCACAGTAGAGGTTAAGCTTACTGGCCTATAATTTCCAAGTTCAGTTTTTGTCCCCTTTTTGAATATTGGCACCACATTTGCTATACGCCAGTCCTGTGGTACAGACCCTGTTATTATGGAATCTTTAAATATTAAAAATAATGGTCTATCTATGACAGTACTTAATTCCTGCAGCACTCTGGGGTGTATCCCATCTGGGCCCGGGGATTTGTCAATTTTAGTGATTTTTAGACGATGCCGTACTTCCTCTTGGGTTAAGCAGGTGACGTTTAATTGAGAATTTTTGTTATCACTGCTCATATTGTCTGTCATGGGATTTTCTTGTGTAAATACTGTTGAAAAAAAGTCATTTAGCATATTTGCTTTTTCCTCATCCTCATCCACCATTTCACCCAGACTATTTTTAAAGGGGCCAACACCATCATTTTTTAGTTTCTTACTATTTATGTAGTTAAAAAATATTTTGGGATTCTTTTTACTTTCTCTGGCAATGAGTCTCTCTGTCTCAATCTTTGCTGCCTTGATTTGCTTTTTACAAATGTTATTTAATTTTCTGTATTTATTTAATGCTTCATCACTACCTACTTGCTTTAATTCCCTAAATGCTTTCTTTTTGTCACATATTGCACTTCTTACCGCTTTATTTAGCCATAGTGGTTTCCTCCTATTTCTAGCATGCTTATTCCCATAGGGTATATATTGTGCACAGGTCCTATTCAGGATGCTAATAAACATCTCCCATTTGTGTTGTGTACTTTTATGTCTCAGGACATCGTCCCAGTTTATTGCACCAAGATCATCTCTCAACCGTTGGAAATTTGCCTTCCTGAAGTTTAGTGTCCTTGTGGCCCCTCTACTACACGTCTTAGTAAAGGATACTTGAAAGCTTATTAAGTTATGATCACTATTACCCAAGTGACCTCCAACCCGTATATTTGATATGCGGTCCGGCCTGTTGGTTAATATTAGGTCCAGCAGTGCCCCCCTTCTTGTTGGGTCCTGAACCAGTTGTGAAAGGTAATTGTCTCTTATAGTTTTCAAAAACTTATTACCTTTGCTGGAACTGCAGGTTTCTGATCCCCAATGTATTTCAGGGTAGTTGAAGTCCCCCATAATAATGACTTCTCTCTGAGTCGCTGCTTCATCTATTTGCTTTATGAGGATATTCTCCTCCACTTCCATTATTGTTGGGGACTTATAACAAACCCCTATCAGTAATTTATTATTTTTTCCCCCTCCCCTTATCTCCACCCACAGGGACTCTACATTTCCATTAGATTCACCTATATTATCACGCAGGATGGGTTTTAAGGATGATTTTACGTATAAACATACACCTCCTCCTCGCCTATTTGTACGGTCATTTCTGAACAGACAATAGCCCTGTAAATTAACAGCCCAGTCATGACTCTCATCCAGCCAAGTCTCCGAAATCCCCACCATGTCATAATTATTTTCCAACAAAATCAATTCTAATTCCTCCATTTTGTTGGTGAGGCTTCTGGCATTAGTGTACATGCACTTTATGCATCTCTCTTTACATCTATTCCTTCCTACTAGATTGACTGTTCTAACCCCACCCCCCATGCCACCCCCAATTTTATTACTTGTGCCCAGGTTACTATTTACACTATCTTCCCCTCCTATACAATGAATACCCTCCCCCCCAATCCCTAGTTTAAACACTCCTCCAACCTTCTAGCCATTTTCTCCCCCAGCACAGCTGCACCCTCCCCATTGAGGTGCAGCCCGTCCCTAGCATAGAACCTGTAGCCAACAGAGAAGTCGGCCCAGTTCTCCAGGAACCCAAACCCCTCCTTCCTACACCAATTCCTGAGCCACTTATTTATCTCCCTAATCTCCCGGGCTATGGAAAAGCGCAGCTGAAAAGCACAAAGTGAATTGATCTGGTCACTCTTTTTCCAGATCCGCAATGAAAGCGCCTCCGCAAGATTACGGACCATGTGAACGCATTTTTGCAAAAGCTGTAGCTTTTGCTGGGATGCGATACGGCACTGAATTTCACTGCACGTTGGCAAGCGCTAAACAGTGCTGCCTAAACGGTGAAATACGCTATGTACGAACATAGCCTAAGGCCCTTATATATAGTACTGCAAGAAAAACGCAGCTACATGATGGTCACACATTGGTTTGTGATCCCTTCCAGCATTTCAAAATTGCGCTTGATTTATTAATCCATTCAGGCTGCAGCTGTTTTTCATACAAGACATTTTATTTAAATGGCACTAATATGGGATACGTGTAAAGGGGACGGGAATGGGAGAAGAAAACATCAATTCTGCCATTCTGCCAGTTTTGTGTTGACAAGTGACATTACAACCTTATTTTGCAGGCAGGACACGATTAGAGCAAAGCCCAGATATATGAAGACGGGTGATTTGTATGCGTCTTTTAATGAATTTGGCTGGACTGTCAGCTGCAGTGTGCCATTGTATAAGGCTGGAATCACACTGTCCATGTGATATACGACTAAGTCGAACGTGTGCTGGACGGGAGCGTCAGCTGCTTGTTTCTAAGCAGCTCCACACTCCGGACAGGGAAGAGCCATTCCAAGTTACTCATCTGTGACACATCCGACTTTGTCGTATATCACATGGACAGTGTGATTCCAGCCTAAGATGTATTGACGTCACCAACTGCTGGACACCACTATGGTAATGTATACTGAACAATCTGTGTACTGCACTCAGCCGCACCTACTACCCTCCATGAGACTCCACTCCGTTAAAAAAAAAAAAAAAAAAAAAAACACTTTCTAAACCCAGAAGGGAAAAAGTGTACAGAAGTCTCGAAATGTTTTGCGCCAGACTCCAGAACAATTTGGGCTATATTTTAGGTTTTGATAATCTTGCATAATAAAATCTCCTTTTCTCCCTTAAAATTTTCTGAAAGCCATATTTTTTCTTTTGTTGCCGGGATGAACTGACATTTACCATTTTAGATACATGATTTTTACCCCTATCCCCAACTGTTCAAGGTGCAGGGTGGGCAGATGAGAAGCAAACAATTCTCACTTTTTTCATTTACATTTTTGAGTGATGGCCATGCAGATTAATCACCATTGTATAGGTTGGGTTGTTGCAGAACAGACAGGAGCAATTGAGTGGGGGGGTTTTAGCAGTCTTCAAGTTTTCGATTCTCTAAGCAGAACGTGCAAGGTCATGTATGTATGTATATACCCATCATGATCCCTAGTCAAAGTCATCTAGACATAGCCTATCCACTCCACCAGTCTCAAGTGGATCACAAATAATGGTTGGTGGCTACTTACGCTGCTCCTATCTATTCCCCATCTCCTCAAGTTGACTTTAAGGCCCCGTCACACGTGTTAATCTGGCCTGCGATGTCGGAAGTGATGCGCGGGTGCACTCTCGCTTCCGACATCGCAGGCCAGCTGTCACACTGCGGGATGTTGCCGGTGACGCAGTGGTGATGTGGGCGGAGCCATCGCTCACTGGGCTGGAATCACACAGCACGACGCACTTGCGATATCGCTAGCGACGTCATTTTTCGGTGATGCTGCTAGCAATATTGACACGTGTGACGCCGGCTATACCATCATTGTAAATAAACACCTGTACTTTGTGTCACCCCCACCTCATTGTTAGATTGTAAGCCCTTATGAGCAGGACAGTAATTTTTTTTTTGCGCTAATGTATTGTATTATGCTTTGTATTGTATTGTATTTTTTGATAACTGTTTGTTATGATTGAAACATGAACCTCTGTATTGTGAAGCCCTGCGGAAAATGTTGGCGCAATATAAATAAAGATGATCATCACCATCGGAGGAGAAGGAGGAGGCGGAGGAGGAATTAACCATAAACATCATGAAATGCAAGATGGGCCCATATCACTACAATAAAAATAAAGCATGGAGGCTGCTTTATGGAATATTTGTGCTGTTTATTATGGGATGTTTAGGTCAACATGGTTCACCAGTAACTAAGAAGAACGTGAATTATTTGCCATACACAAATAATGGCTATAAGTTACCATATTAGAAGTAGTCGCTTTCTAAATTGAGGAAAATCACTTAGATGCGGTACATGTATCAATTTATCCTCAGCTAATAGGAATCTGTTAGGGCCCCTTTACACGTGGCTACATTTCTTGGGTGGCTACAGGTAACTTACTGGTTGCAGTGAAATCATGGAGACAAGGTTCTATCTTGTTGCTGTGTACAAATGGAATAATCGCTCCATGATTTCACTGCAGCCAGTAAGTTACCTGTAGCCATCCCTAGAAATGTAGCCGCGTGTAAAGGGGCCCTTAGGGTGCTTTCACACAGCGATTTTCTGTGATCCGTGGCTGTCCGTTGTAAAACTGACAGCCACGGATCAGATTTTGGCCCCATGTTATCCTATGGGCACGGATCACATCGGATTTGGCCTTATTGGCATCCGATTTTTGTCGGATTCTATCCTGGCCGATTTTTTGCTGTGCCCAAAATCGCAGCCTGCTGCGATTTTTGGCACAACGGGTCAGATCGGACCGAATTGGATCCGACCTGATCCGTGCCAAATAACATGGGGCCTATGGAGCGAGGATCCGAGGAAACAGCTGAGCATGCTCAGTACACTAAAATCGCTCTGTGCCATCTAATATCACTTCTGCAATGTATATTCATACATTGCAGAAGTGATATCCAGTTAAATGAAAGGGTTAAAAATAAAAAAATCATTATCCTCAACTCTCCCACGATCCAGCGATGCCTCCAGCGCTCTGTGCTTCTAGGACCTGGCCTGACGTCACAGTTGAGTCACATGACCGGTTACCGCGATAACCGGTCATGTGACTGACATCACGCCAGGTCCTGTTGATCAGAAGAGAAGCTGGAAGCACCGCGGGTGTCGTGGAGAGGTGAGAATGAAGATTTTTTTTATTTTTTAAGCTCTGCAAAGAGGGGGACAACGGGAGACAGAGGGGGCCAACAGGAGGACAAAGAGGGGGCCAACAGGAGGACAAAGAGGGGGCCAACAGGAGGACAAAGAGGGGGCCAACAGGAGGACAAAGAGGGGGCCAACAGGAGGACAAAGAGGGGAGACAGAGGGGACCAACAGGAGGACAAAGAGGGGACAAAGAGGGGGAGAAAGAGGGGACAAAGAGGGGGAGAAAGAGGAGACAAAGAGGGGAGACAGAGGAGAAAGGTGACAGGAGGAACAGGGATAGGAGAGAGGATCCAAACTGATGCTGCTAAATATCGGAATCGGATACCTATTTGGCATCCGATTGCAGTCATCAGTTTGGATCCGTTGCTGTCCGAGGGGAGCAGCAAAAAGTCTGATCCCCTCGGACAGCACAAAAACGCTGTGTGAAAGCAGCCTTAGTAGGATGAACCCTACTCAGCCATCTATATGGGCACACAGGTCATAGGAATAAAATAATACCTTCATAGCTGCAGTCCAATATCTTAATACTGAGAATCCACATTTTTCTTCATATGTAAATGAACTGTTAAGATCTATAGGCCAGATATAGGTCTCCAGGAGAATCTGCCAGCAGAGATTATTTTACTTCTTAGTGACAGCACTGTACACTGCTCCCCTCACTGCATCTGTGATGTCAGGCTCCGTCCATGACAGCGGGGGATGCACAGATCTCTCCAGTCCTCGCTTCTGTGCAGGGTTCTGCCCTTTACAAGCACTGGCTTCATTCTCTTTCAGCGCAGGCGCCGGCCTTCTGAGCAGGAAGAAGATGGACTCAGATCTTGTACAAGGGCAGAACCCTGCACAGAAGCGAGGACCGGAGAGATCTGTGCATCCCCCGCTGTCATGGACGGAGCCTGACATCACAGATGCAGCGAGGGGAGCAGTGTACAGTGCTGTCACTAAGAAGTAAAATAATCTCTGCTGGCAGATTCTCCTGGAGATCTATGTACAGCCCATAGATCTTAAAGGGACACTGTCGGGTAATTTTTCAGTACGATACCAATATTACCCCTGAATAGTGCCTGGGCAGACCTTTTAAAAATATGTAAAATAATTATTCTACCCTTTGTAGTTTCCATGTTATCACCATTGTCACACACTGCAGGGTCACTGCATTAGTCCACTCCATTATAAGCAGAAACCATTAGTCCGGCTGCTGTACAAACTGTCATGTAATTATGCACTCCCTCTCAGCAGCTCTCTCCTCCCTCCTCCCTCTCAGCAGCTCTCTCCTCCCTCCTCCCTCTCAGCAGCTCTCTCCTCTCTCTGCTCTCAGTGCTGTGTGGTTTCACTTTCTGGAGCTACAGTTCTGTTGAGGACATGGAGGGGGAAAGCTACAGGTCTGCCTTATCTGATCTAGACTCCATTTGTTTCTGTAAAAAGGAATACCTGCTGTGCTGTGAGAATCCTGTGTTTATCTGATCTCTTGGTTTTGCTACAAAAAGTAGAGAGGAAGATACAGTCCCTTCCCCACTGATCTCCTGTGCTGTGTTGTGATGTGGCATGCATAATCATCCTATGGGGAGGGGACAGCAGAGAGCTAAGTGGATCACTCACTGAGTGACAGATGGAATAAATCATGTTATTTGAAGTTTACAGAAGATAGGAGGGGAATATAAATAATAGAGATACATCAATAGAGAGAGTTTAGAGAATGCCATTAGAAATAGGTAACAGTTACACATGGATTGTTGACCTGACCTGACATCTGTAACATGTTAAGAAAATTGAGAATTTCTCAGGAATAAGACATAAGATTGCGAACATCAGGTTTATTTGACTTTCTACTCATGCCCATATATAGATGGGTTAGGAGGGTCCATCCTTCTGACAGATTACCTTAAAGGTCTATAATTTATATTTTATAAATTAAAATAAGTAAATTATTATTATATGTAGGTCTATAAGGTTGCTTTCACATCAGTGATTTTTCATAATCATGCAGATTTCGCCATAGCACGAATCCGGCAAGCCCCATTCATTCTCTATGGAGCTTGCGGTCAGGTGCGGCAAGTGCGGTTTCTGCCGTTACGTGGCAGATGTGTCGAAATCTGCCGCGATTATGAAAAAACGCTGATGTGAAAGGTCCCAAGAGTCTATAATCCACAAAACTCCAGTAAAACTGCTACTAAGTATATAGTGGACTTTGCCAGCCCCTATAGAAGTCAAACCTCTACTATACATTTACTGCATTTATGGCCAAGGACTCTGTGTTCCTTTCCACCCCTTTAATTAACTAACAATGTGCGCACGCTGGGCTCCAGGAGCGTCAGTGCACACAAGATTCAACAGGCAGTGGGCAAGCGATCGCTGACAGTTCGGCCAAGGGGCAGTGTGCCCTGTGCTCATTATGGGGACTGACTGGTACACAGAGGCCTTGGCCACACCAAGGAGCCACAGTGCACATAGTAAATGGTGTTTTACTGAACAGCTCAAGCAGTAAATTGTATAGTACATGATTTTTATAGGGGGCATGTCCCCTATGTGAGGGTACTAGAAGTTTAACGGTTTTGAGGGTGATAAAGTCCATATAAAAAGCTGTAATATTTATGTATTTATAAACTGAGATTTACGTGAGGCTTACAGTCAAGAACGAGAACCTCCCGGAGAAGCTGATCTTCATCTGCACGGCTGTGGTCAGGTGGATTTCAGCCAATAAGGAAGGTGAGATCTTGTCTCCAGCGCACTCTGCCAGATTTACCGCACAGAGCGAGAGATTTAATCCTGAACAACGCCAACTTGCTGGTAACTTCCCTGATGGAGAGACATTAAGAAAGTCAACATGGAGGGAGAACACCTGGAGTCAGATACCTAATGTCAGTCATCTGTGTAGGTCAGTACCTGTCAAATGAAGCTGGTGCAACTTATGATACACAAGGGCAGCATCCCGAGCACTGGTCGTGGCTTCATCCTGGAATTCGGCCTTCTTACAGTGGCCTGGGGTTCGTTTGAGTAACCAACGTACCAAATTGATCTTTTGAAGACTGCAACGGATAACGTTCCAGGAGAGGCTACACGCAAGGTCAAACCGGGATGTAGGGAGAGAGCGACCCAAGACACACAAGCAAGTCTGTAAATTCACCGCTGCTGCTCCAAAATCTCCCTGTGTGAGACAAACCAGAGCGCTGTGTATAAGCCCAGGACTGTCATGTCTGTCATCCACACAGCACTGACAACTATCAGCTGGGGATTCTTTACAGTAAAAGCAGTGAGACCATGAAACACTTTGCCACATAATATGGCGAGTCCTTGGAAGGACATGGATGACTGTCTTAAAAAAAAAAAAATTAAAAAATCTATTATAAGTTAAAGGAGTTGTATATCACAGTAGTAGCGATGACCTATGTTTGGGATAAGCCATCAATATAACATAGGAGGGGGCCTGACATAAAACCACCCCCCCCCCCATCCGACCCCCCTCCACCCCCCCCCCACAGATCAGCTGAAAACTGCATTGACCAGGACTAAGCAGTGTATGATGCGAAACACAGTCAGGCACTGATAACAGAGGCTCCTGCGCAAGAACAATAAAAGGGCACATTGTTGTCGAATAGCTCATCATAATTCACAATCCCGCCTGCTTTGGAGGCGATAGTGTCCCCCCTCATCACCTGGGCCTGTGTGGCTGCACAGGTTGCACCAATGGTATATACGCCCCAGTGGATTGTGTTGTGGCTGCTGGCAGTTGTGTGCTTTATTTTCTATTCACTCTGTGGTGTAAGCCATCACACAATAGCCCCATATACACTTGAATGGGAAATAACATGCAGAATTTGGAAGCCACAAAGCAACGTACAGAGTTGCATCCCATACATCAGACCTGTGGATAAAATCATCATTACTTAAAGGCCGTAATGATGGGCCAGCGACACTATCAATAACCAAAAAATGGTACTGATGTCACACGCAGCGACATTGCTGCGAGGTCGCTGCAACACCTGTGATGTTGCAGTGATATAGTTAGCGACATCGCTGTGTGTAACGGGGCCTTTAGTCTTGGACATCGCTTTTAAATGTGCTAGATGGTACGGATGGATGGGTCCTTGATCTGGGCATTTTTTACAAGGCGATTGGCAGCTGCCTCATAGGTTTCTTTTGGATCAGCACTGTACGATTAGAATGACTGAAAGGAAAACCCATATCTGTCTCCATCAGCCACAGATGACAACCTGCTTACCTCATTGGCTGTGAATATAAACTACAACTAACCAAATTATTTCAGAAAGTAAAAAGCTCATTTAGGGACCAGTGCAAACACAAAGTGAAAAACGTACCCGAGCAAGATCCAGGTCCGCCTGTTTACGGTGCCGCCAAAACTTCACAGAAGAACGGGAATGTAACCGAGTCACCGGCTCTCCGTGGATCAGCAGCTTCATGAAGACGCTCAGAACTATCACACCATTTACCAACCAAAGGATTAATGTAGGGATGAGCCAGTCAAGCCAGCTCCCAGAGAGACCTGCAGCACAATGGGAGATGTGATTGAGAAATCATTTGTGTAATGCTGTGTATACCAATGTGTGATTATCAATTACACCACTGAATGGAACAGTGACCTACGCCTCGCCATCATTATATCAGAGGTTACTACATCCCTCCATTGTGTCGAGATTAAATGATATTAGAGAATATGAGCATTCTGCATTTAGATGGTCACTGCTGTTGTAACAAACTCTATAATTAATGACCATAGAGGAAGTTGGAGGTGGGCAGCAGTCTCCGCAGGCTGGGGGTGCTATTCCAAGGATCCCATTGCACACAATCACTCAGAGGTGCTCAGAATAAGTAGGTGTAATAAATGCATGTGTAGGGAAGTCATTATATTGTGGCACTCACTAAAGCTATTTTTATGCTTTATTATAACCCCATAAGATAGGTGAACATTAACCCCTTCATAACTCAGCCTATTTTGGCCATTTTTTGCAATTTTGACCAGTGTCCCTTTATCTACTATATAATTGCCTTGTGGCCACTTCCGTCTGAGGCCAAAATCGCGGAGGAGCGGGGACCGGAGGAGCGGGGACCGGAGGAGCGGGGACCGGAGGAGCGGGGACCGGAGGAGCGGGGACCGGAGGAGCGGGGACCGGAGGAGCGGGGACCGGAGGAGAGACGGGGGAGCGGGGACAGGAGGAGAGACGGGGAAGCGGGGACAGGAGGCGCGGTGTAGTTCACTCACGTTGACTGAACAAGTTCTCAGTCACAGTATGTCAACTACATACATATTCTAGAATACCCGATGCGTTAGAATCGGGCCACCATCTAGTGAGGTAATAACTGGAACGCTTCAACGGATCCTAGCGATTCTGAGATTGTTTTTTCGTGACATATTGGGCTGAATGTAAGTGGTAAATTTAGGTCAATAATTTTTGCATTTATTTGTTAAAAAATTGGAAATTTGGTGAAAATTTTTAAAATTTCACAATTTTAAAATTTTTGATTTTTATTCTGTTAAACCAGAGTGTTATGTGACACAAAATAGTTAATAACATTTCCCACATGTCTACTTTACATCAGCACAATTTTGGAAACAAATTATTTTTTCTTAGGAAGTTATAAGGGTTCAAAGTTAATCAGCAATTTCATTTTTTTACATCCAAATTTACAAAACCATTTTTTTAGTGACCACATCACATTTGAAGTCCCTTTGAGGGGCGTACATAACAGAAAACACCCAAAAGTGACACCATTCCAAAACCTGCACCACTCAAGCTACTAAAATCTACATTCATGAAGATTATTAACCCTTCAGGTGCTTCACAGCAACTAAAGCAACATGGAAGGAAAAAATGGACATTCATTTTCCCAACAAAAATGTTATTTTAGCCTCAAATATTGCATTTTCACAAAGGTAAAAGCACAAAAGGGCCCTAAAATGTGTTGTGTAATTTCTGCTGAATACGGTGATAGCACATATGTGGTAGAAAATCACTGTTTGGGCGCATGGCAAAGCTCGCAAGGGAAGGAGCGTCGTTTGACTTTTTGAATGGAAAATGATCTCCAATTGTTAGCGGACACCATGTCAGGTATGGAGAGTCCCTGTGTGCCTAAACATTGGAGCTCCCCCCACAAGAGTACTTTTTTTTTTTTTCAACAAAAATGTTCTTTTAGCCTCAATTTTTTAATTTTCACATGGGCAACAGGATAAAATGGATTCTAAAATTTGTTGGGCAATTTCTTTTGAGTGCACAGATACCTCTCCCTGGACCCTGTCACTTACAACTGTATGGGCACACAGCAGAGCTCTGAAGGGAGGGAGTGACATTTTGATGGCATGGTCTGTGGGTGTAATGTCCTGTTTGGATAGCCCCTGATGTGCCTCAACAGTGGAAACCCCCACAAGTGACAACATTTTGAGTTAAAGGGAACCTGTGACCCCAAATCGCCTTCCTGACCTATTAATACCTGTCCCTGCAGGCTTACAATACTTTCTAACACATCCCTGTCTGACCTATTTTACTAATATAGGAGTACAATAAAGTAGTTTTAAAACTTACAAAATCTGCGACAGAGGGGCTTTCCTCAAGGCGTTTGTGACGGGTAGGCGGGTCCCCTGTGCCGCGCTATCCCTTCCTCGCCGCTCTATTACGCCCAAATGGGCGTCATTACAGCCTGCATAGCGCGGGCACGAATACATTCTCGCGCCCGCAATGTCACCGCTGCGATGCGGTTATGCGACGCCAGGATCGCGTCACTTCCGGTCGCCGCAGGTCTCACACAGGCAGACTTGGCGCATGCGCAGATTGCATGCTGAAGTCTGCCTGTGTGCGACCGGAAGTGACGCGATCCCGGCGTATGACCGCATCGCAGCGGTGACGTTGCGGGCGCAAGAATGTAATCGTGCCCACATTATGCAGGCTGTAATGACGCCCATTAGGGCGTAATAGAGCGGCGAGGCAGGGGTAGAGCGGCACAGTGGACCCACCTACCCATCACAAAGGTTGGGAAGGGGTTAAAGCCAAAGTGTTCTGTGCTTGGCAGTGAGAAATAGTGATGATCATGTCGCGTTCCTGGTGCGGACGAGTGTGTGTGATTTATGCGCGGGCATCCGCCTGTGTACAAATCACATATTGCAGTGAATGGGAGCGCACGGTCATGCGCAGACCTGCACTGCACCGTGCGTTCTCATTATAAACATAGGGGCTGCGGTCAGCTTGCGGATCCCCTCCACAGGACACTGCGGAGGGTCCGCAAGTCTGAAGCCAGCCTAAGTCTCCTCTCCTGATCTCACTGCAGAGCTGGGTGACTATAATTTACACAATACAACAGAACTTTGCCTCATCACAAACACATCTGCAGCTTTCCTCTCATAGTGCCATCAGCTCCGCTGTCCTAAACCCACTCCCCACCCCCCCCCACATTCTCTGTCTGCGAGGTGGAAGCTGAAGCTACGAGTGTTGTAGTCAGGCATAGATCTGCAGCACAGATGAGAACAACTACAGCTGTGTTTGTAATGAGACAAAGCTCATCTCTGCTATACTGTGTTAGCTATAATCACACACAGCTCTGCAGTGAGATAAGGAGAGCGGGGTGCGATTATAGAGCTCATTTAACTTTCTATGACTTGCACACCCATTTAGACAGCTAAGTAGCATTGACCCAGCAGAGATATCCCCTTTAATGTATACCGATCATAAGAAGCACTTCTACTCCTGCATCGGAAAACGACAGCTGAAATCCACCCTGTTCATCAATACAGACTTCAGGTTCACATTACAACTGCATATTGAGGAGGTTGGCACAGTTTTAAGGTGCTTCTGTCTTGTAGTAATTGTTTATTTTGCTTTTAGCTTGTGCATTCCTTTGTATGGAAGCTCCAAAGATTACTGAGTGTTACATCAAATAGTAAATTAGTCTCAGTATGTCTGGCTGATGTAAGACCAACATATATACAGGTTTTTGCAGGTGCAGTATGTAGTTACGTGTCATGAAGAAGAGATGCACTTTACCTGAAACCTCAATCCCCAGCATAGTTCTGCTTGTCCCATGCTGTACTGTTCTATCTGAATATTGGCCATTATCTGAGTGAAGCAACGATGTCAGGGGGTTAAACGTCAAACAAAGGAACGTCATAGCACAGAGCAGCATCCGCGAGCGATCCATCATGCCAAGTCCTGTTGGAGAATCAGGCTCATCCTTCACCTAGAAAACAGATATAACAGGTGCTGTCATCTTCCTAAAGTTGTATCTCTGTGCAACATATAACACTGCATGAAGTCAGCAAGGAAAAGGTCATCGCACGTCAAATACTCCAGAATAAACTGAAGGCCAAAGTACTGCTCTTCTTGTATAGCAATATTCTTTTTCTGCTGGTTGCAGGATGATTCTATTACTGACCTAGCTGAAAACTGGAGTTCTGCAAATCACATCTCCCATCTTTAAAGGAAAACTGTCAGGTCAAAAATCCACACGTAACTGTTATTTTCTATTTCCTCCCTCTAAATACTCTCTATTTACTTATTTCTTTTATTTATATTCCCCTCCTATCTTCTGTAAACTTCAAATAAAGAGATTCATTCCATCTGTCACTCACAGTGAATGATCCACTTAGTTCTCTGCTGTCCACTCCCCATACATGAATATGCATGTCACATACTCACACCACATGACTGCAGAGGAGATCACTGGGGAGGGGCTGTATTCTCCTCTCTGTGTCTGCAGCCAAGAAAGGGGTTAAAAACAACACAAAACTGTCACAGCAGGATGCCTGCTTACAGAAACAGATAGAATCTAGATAAGTCAGATCAACATAAGCGCTCTCCCTCCTTGTCTTCATCAAAACAGAAGCTACTGAAACCTGACACTGCACTGTTAGCAAAGGGAGGAGGGAGGAGAGAGCTGCAGAGAGGGAGGAGAGAGCTGCAGAGAGGGAGGAGAGAGCTGCAGAGAGGGAGGAGAGAGCTGCAGAGAGGGAGGAGAGAGCTGCAGAGAGGGAGGAGAGAGCTGCAGAGAGGGGGGAGAGAGCTGCAGAGAGGGAAAAGAGAGCTGCAGAGAGGGAGGAGAGAGCTGCAGAGAGGGAGGAGAGAGCTGCAGAGAGGGAGGAGAGAGCTGCAGAGAGGGAGGAGAGAGCTGCAGAGAGGGAGGAGAGAGCTGCAGAGAGGGAGGAGAGAGCTGCAGAGAGGGAGGAGAGAGCTGCTGAGAGGGAGTGCATAATTGCATGACAGTTTATACAGCACAGGACTATTCTTGTTTGCTTATAATGGAGAGGACTAATCCAGGAGCTCCCTGCAGGGTCTGACAATGCTGATAACATGGAAACTACAAAGGGTAGAATAATGATTTCACATGTTTTTAAAAGGTCTGCCCAGGCACTATTGAAGGGTAATATTAGTGTCATACTGAAAATGACCTGACAGTGTTCCTTTAATTACCTCATTTTATATGTGACTAGTAAAAAGGCCCGATGCAATTGCATCGGGAGCAGGGTGAAATGAATTGTGTGTATACAGGCGGGCCAGTGGGTAGCAGAGTATACAGGGGGCTCTGTGGGTAGCAGAGTATACAGGCGGGTCTGTGGGTAGCAGAGTATACAGACGGCTCTGAGGGTAGGAGATTATACAGGTGACTCTGTGGGTAGTAAAGTATACAGGCGGCTCTGTGGGTAGAAGAGTATACAGGTGGGTCTGTGGGTAGTGGAGTATACAGGCGTGTGTGGTGGTGGTGGCAGAGTATACAGGTGTGTGTGGTGGTGGTGGCAGAGTATACAGGCGTGTGTGGTGGTGGCAGAGTATACAGGCGTCTGTGCTGGTGGCGGCAGAGTATACAGGCGTGTGTGGTGGTGGCAGAGTGTACAGGCGTGTGTGGTGGTGGCAGAGTGTACAGGTGTGTGTGGTGGTGGCAGAGTGTACAGGCGTGTGTGGTGGTGGGAGAGTATACCGGCGTGTGTGGTGGTGGCGGCAGAGTGTACAGGCGTCTGTGCTGGTGGCGGCAGAGTATACAGGCATGTGTGGTGGTGGCAGAGTATACAGGCGTCTGTGCTGGTGGCGGCAGAGTATACAGGCGTGTGTGTGGTGGTGGCGGCAGAGTATACAGGCGTGTGTGGTGGTGGCGGCACAGTATACAGGCGGGTGTGGTAGTAGTGGCGGCACAGTATACAGGCGGGTGTGGTGGTGGCAGAGTATACAGGCATGTGTGGTGGTGGCAGAGTGTACAGGCGTGTGTGGTGGTGGCGGCAGAGTGTACAGGCGTGTGTGGTGGGCGGCAGAGTGTACAGGCGTCTGTGCTGGTGGCGGCAGAGTATACAGGCGTGTGTGGTGGTGGCAGAGTATACAGGCGTCTGTGCTGGTGGCGGCAGAGTATACAGGCGTGTGGGTGGTGGCAGAGTATACAGGCGTGTGTGTGGTGGCGGCAGAGTATACAGGCGTGTGTGTGGTGGCGGCAGAGTATACAGGCGTGTTGTGGTGCGGCACAGTGTACAGGCGTGTGTGGTGGTGGCGCAGAGTGTACAGGCGTGTGTGGTGTGGGCAAGTGTACAGGCGTGTGTGGTGGTGGCAGAGTGTACAGGCGTGTGTGGTGGTGGCGGTGTACAGGTGTGTGGTGGTGGCAGAGTGTAAGGCGTTGTGGGTGGGCAGAGTGTACAGGCGTGTGTGGTGGTGGCAGAGTGTACAGGCTGTGTGGTGTGGCAGAGTGTCAGGCGTTGTGGTGGGCAGAGTATACAGGCGTGTGTGGTGGTGGCGGAGAGTGTACAGGCGTCTGTGTGGTGCAGAGTATGAGGCGTGTGTGGTGGTGGCGGCAGAGTGTACAGCGTGTTGGTGGTGGGGCAGAGTGTACAGGCGTTGTGTGGTGGCGGCAGAGTTACAGGCGTCTGTGCTGGTGGCGGCAGATATACAGGCGTCTGTGTGGTGGCGGCAGAGTTACAGGCGTCTGTGTGGTGCGCAGAGTATACAGGCGTGTGTGTGGTGGCAGAGTGTACAGGCGTGTTGGTGGTGGCAGAGTTACAGGCGTGTGTGGTGGCGGCAGAGTTACAGGGTGTGTGGTGGGCAGAGTTACAGGCGTTGTGTGCAGGTACGGTTTGTGCGGCAGAGTTACAGGCGTGTGTGGTGCGAGTCAGGCTGTGGCAGAGTATACAGCGTTGTGTGGTGCGCAGAGTTACAGGCGTTGTGTGTGCGAGTATACAGGCGTGTGTGGTGGTGGCGGCAGAGTATACAGGCGTGTGTGGTGGGTATGTGTGTGGCGGCAAGTATACAGGCGGTGTGGTGGTGGCGGCAGAGTTACAGGCGTTGTGTGGTGGTGGCGGCAGAGTGTACAGGCGTGTGTGGTGGTGGCGGCAGAGTGTACAGGGTGTGTGTGGTGGTGGCAGAGTGTACAGGCGTGTGTGGTGGTGGCAGAGTGTACAGGCGTGTGTGGTGGTGGCAGAGTGTACAGGCGTGTGTGGTGTGGCAGAGTGTACAGGCGTGTGTGGTGGTCGCAGAGTATACAGGCGTGTGTTGGTGGTGGCGGCAGAGTGTACAGGCGTCTGTGCTGGTGGCAGAGTATAGAGGCGTGTGTGGTGGTGGCGGCAGAGTGTACAGGCGTGTGTGGTGGTGGCGGCAGAGTGTACAGGCGTGTGTGGTGGTGGCGGCAGAGTGTACAGGCGTCTGTGCTGGTGGCGGCAGAGTATACAGGCGTGTGTGGTGGTGGCAGAGTATACAGGCGTCTGTGCTGGTGGCGGCAGAGTATACAGGCGTCTGTGCTGGTGGCGGCAGAGTATACAGGCAGGTGTGTGGTGGGGCAGAGTATACAGGCGTTGTGGTGGTGGCAGAGTGTACAGGCGTGTGTGGTGGGGCAGAGTGTACAGGCGTGTGTGGTGGTGGCAGAGTGTACAGGCGTGTGTGGTGGGGCAGAGTATACAGGCGTGTGTGGTGGCGGCAGAGTATACAGGCGTGTGTGGTGGTGGCAGAGTATACAGGCGTGTGGTGGTGGTGGCGGCAGAGTATACAGGCGTGTGTGGTGGTGGCGGCAGAGTATACAGGCGTGTGTGGTGGTGGCGGCAAGTGTAAGGCGGTTGTGGTGGTGGCGGCAGAGTGTACAGGCGTGTGTTGGTGGTGGCGGCAGAGTGTACAGGCGTGTGTGGTGGTGGCAGAGTGTACAGGCGTGTGTGGTGGTGGCAGAGTGTACAGGCGTGTGTGGTGGTGGCAGAGTGTACAGGCGTGTGTGGTGGTGGCAGAGTGTACAGGCGTGTGTGGTGGTGGCAGAGTGTACAGGCGTGTGTGGTGGTGGCAGAGTGTACAGGCGTGTGTGGTGGTGGCAGAGTATACAGGCGTGTGTGGTGGTGGCGGCAGAGTGTACAGGCGTCTGTGCTGGTGGCAGAGTATAGAGGCGTGTGTGGTGGTGGCGGCAGAGTGTACAGGCGTGTGTGGTGGTGGCGGCAGAGTGTACAGGCGTGTGTGGTGGTGGCGGCAGAGTGTACAGGCGTCTGTGCTGGTGGCGGCAGAGTATACAGGCGTGTGTGGTGGTGGCAGAGTATACAGGCGTCTGTGCTGGTGGCGGCAGAGTATACAGGCGTCTGTGCTGGTGGCGGCAGAGTATACAGGCAGGTGTGGTGGTGGCAGAGTGTACAGGCGTGTGTGGTGGCGGCAGAGTGTACAGGCGTGTGTGGTGGCGGCAGAGTGTACAGGCGTGTGTGGTGGCGGCAGAGTGTACAGGCGTTGTGTGGTGGCGGCAGAGTGTACAGGCGTTTGTGGTGGCGGCAGAGTGTACAGGCGTGTGTGGTGGCGGCAGAGTGTACAGGCGTGTGTGGTGGCGGCAGAGTGTACAGGCGTGTGTGGTGGCGGCAGAGTGTACAGGCGTGTGTGGTGGCGGCAGAGTGTACAGGCGTGTGTGGTGGTGGCGGCAGAGTGTACAGGCGTGTGTGGTGGTGGCGGCAGAGTGTACAGGCGTGTGTGGTGGTGGCAGAGTGTACAGGCGTGTGTGGTGGTGGCGGCAGAGTGTACAGGCGTGTGTGGTGGTGGCGGCAGAGTGTACAGGCGTGTGTGGTGGTGGCGGCAGAGTGTACAGGCGTGTGTGGTGGTGGCGGCAGAGTGTACAGGCGTGTGTGGTGGTGGCGGCAGAGTGTACAGGCGTGTGTGGTGGTGGCGGCAGAGTGTACAGGCGTGTGTGGTGGTGGCGGCAGAGTGTACAGGCGTGTGTGGTGGTGGCGGCAGAGTGTACAGGCGTGTGTGGTGGTGGCGGCAGAGTGTACAGGCGTGTGTGGTGGTGGCGGCAGAGTGTACAGGCGTGTGTGGTGGTGGCGGCAGAGTGTACAGGCGTGTGTGGTGGTGGCGGCAGTGTACAGGTGTGTGTGGTGGTGGCGGCAGAGTGTACAGGTGTGTGTGGTGGTGGCGGCAGAGTGTACAGGTGTGTGTGGTGGTGGCGGCAGAGTGTACAGGCGTGTGTGGCGGCAGAGTGTACAGGCGTGTGTGGTGGCAGAGTGTACAGGCGTGTGTGGTGGCAGAGTATACAGGCGTGTGTGGTGGTGGAGTATACAGGCGTCTGTGGTGGTGGCAGAGTGTACAGGCGTGTGTGGTGGCAGAGTATACAGGCGTGTGTGGTGGCAGAGTATACAGGCGTGTGTGGTGGTGGCAGAGTGTACAGGCGTGTGTGGTGGTGGAGTATACAGGTGTCTGTGGTGCACTCGTGCAAGGCAGGGGTTAAAAAAAATAAAAAAAGATTATGCTCACCTCACCCCGAGCCCCCGCCGTCTTCTGCCGTGTTCCGCCGTCTTCTGCCGTGTTCCGCTAGGCTCCCGGTGGCTGTGCAGGCTCCCGGTGCCTGCAGTGATCTTCTATCTACTGAGAGTGAAGGACCTGTGGTGATGTCAGAGTCACGTGACCCGCGATTTGCCTGGAGTAAGCTGGTGTCACGTGACTCTGACATCACCACAGGTCCTTCACTCTCAGTAGATAGAAGATCACTGCAGGCACCGGGAGCCTGCACAGCCACCGGGAGCCTAGCGGAACACGGCAGAAGACGACGGGAGACGGCGGGAGACAGCGCGGGCTCGGGTAGAGGTGAGGATTTTTTTTAGAGTAGTGCGGGTCTGCGGCTCGTGATGACGCTGCGCGTCATCACTCGCAGTCCCGCGCAAAGCATGTTGGGATTCGGCTACAACGCCCGAAATCCCAACTGCGGATTATATAAGTAGATGAAGCCAAAACCACTAAGGACCCCTGATCAAGAGCAGAAATCAACTTAGTTCTACTTTCATCTTCATTTCGTTGTAGAAAACCAACAAGATCTAAATATTAACTTCACATAAAGTGAATAATGCAGACATGACATATCCTATAAGGATTTCACCTTCTCATCATCTAACAGAGGACTGCCCGGCTCCGAATCCACAGAGTAAGGAGAGAAGACAGCAGGAGATCCCGAGTCCGAGGCCGGCGGAGACATCATTAGGATATTTTGGTTGAATTCATCCATCTTCATTTCCATGCTGGTGTCCACCAAGCTGCTTAGATCAATGCCCTTCAGATATTCTGTAATATAACAACTATGCCTTACAAATACAGCAATAAACACACGAGGATCTGGAAATAATCACTAATGACTGTCTGTGAAAGAAGAAGGGGGAGTGTAATGGTGAAGATCCGGCTCTACAGCTGAGGTCAGTGTCTAAACCGTCCACCGGCTGATGGTGCACAATATGTAAAATGTCCAACAAAAGGTTATGTATTCAGCAGATCTGCTGAGCTGTTATGTCATGGCCACAGCCTGCAATATTAGCAGATATGGGACAGTAAAATTACTTATCAGGACTTTGTGACACTTTGGTCATCCAGAGATACAGTCTACAGCTAATTATACACACCTAGAGAAAAACCACTAAACCTGTGGCAGAATGGAGTCTTATGTGCAATACATGCTAATGCTACATTCACACTGTGCTTTTTTATTTTTACTGTTCATATGCTGCGTTTTTTAGCTGAAAACAGGAACTGTGCAAACAAACACACTGACAAACTGATCACCCATTTCCAATCCGTTTTTTGGTGGCAAGTTTTTTTACCCATAGACAATGGCTCCTATGGAAAAAACGGATCAGAAAAAGGACAGACAAACTGACAGACCCTTTTCTAAAACAGAGCCCTCCAAAAGTGTAAAAATGGGTCACTTCACAAGTGCCCTGTGTGAATGGCAACCCATAGACTTGGCTGGGATGTCACGTGAGTGATCCGTGTTATGCAGCGTACTGTAAAAAAAAACGCACAGTGGGAATGTAGCCTAAAGTCACTTGATCTTTTGTTGTAGGAGAGCCTGGGTCTCTGCCTTGAAAAATATAATATTACAGGATATGGTTAGAGGATCTGTGACGAGACCTTGATCTAGGAAACTAGTCCAATTGTCAGGAAAGAATTCACCCCCATCCCCAATTTATAGGGATGTAGGATTATAGTTTGAACTCAACAGACTGGTGGTTTTCATCTTTAAGGGGAATTTATCATCGGGTCTTTTCTACCCAATCTGAAAACAGCATGATGTAGAGACAGAGGACCCCAATTCCAGCCATATATCACTTACTAGACTGTTTGCTGCAGGTGTAATAAAATCACTTCTATATGCTACAGATCTAGCAGTTCCCTGAATGCTGAGCTCTGCATAATCCTGCCACACCACTGATTGGAAGTTTTTCTGCCTATGCATAGTGTACACAGCTGCCAATCAGTGATGGTGGTGGGGTTGGACTACCTGGAAGCAGGATTACTAGTTCTCTAGTGATAAATCTTTACATGATAAGAGAGTGATTTTATCAAAACTACAAGCAGCAGCCCAGTAAGTGACATCGCTGGTATCAGGGTCTCTGCCTCTCAGATTAGGTGGTATAAACCTGGTGACAGATTCCATTTAAAACTCTCTCTCTCTAGTTATCTTATGTTTAAGGCTATAGCATACAATAAGCTTAACAAGAAGCAGAAGCGGAGCTTACTATTTTTTTGATTTGCCAGCTTCAGAGCCATATTTTCTTGACGAAGTTTCTGGTTGGATTGTTGCAGGTATTTTATGTAGTCTATGGCCTTCTTCAGGACTCCTGACTTGTGCATCTGAAACAAAGTGATAATCTTTCATGTGCATCTTGACCAAAGACACTCCACCACTCCCTGTCAATGTATATTGCATGATCCTGGAATACCAGAAGGCCCTTGGATGCTATTGTAACTCATTGGTTCTCCTCAATCGCTTCACAAGTGCTCAAAGCGATCCAATGTGACAAGTAAATGCTTGGGTGAGAGACTGACAGCAGCTTTCCCAGAGGTTAGTCCACATCCCAATGTGGGCAGGGGCTGATACACGTAGAACATTTCAAGACTGTTTATTGGAAGTTTGCAATGACCACAAACTACACAAATTCAGAAAATTGTATAATCGTCTTGCAGGCTCGAGGATCCAGCCTCTCTCTGTCTGTGCTGCTGTGATGTGGAGCTGAAGGCAGGACTAATTATTTGCATTCTGTGAGTGACAGAGAGGGGGGAGGGCAATGCCTGCACAAGCAGAGCAAACAGACAGAGAGGGTGGATCCTGGAGCCTGCAAAACAACACACCCTGAGGGCTAAAGAATATAGTCCCTGCTAATTATAATAATGCCTAATGAGTGAGTATAAAATCGTTTTTATCTACTTTCACAGAATGCTTTTAGGAGACAAAAGGAGTGTGAGATTAGTGATGGTATGCTGCAGGGACATGTTTTGGTAGTTTAGGTGGTGGGTAGTCTTTAGGTATGGTTGACTAGGATCCTTTAACTGTATGGTTGATTATTGTAGATTTTGATAGATGTACTTCAAATGGACACTGTGGTACCAATTATGTTTTTTATCTTTTAATTTATATTTAGTTATTCAAATGTTTAATATTTTTACAACCCAATATTGAGAATGGATTAAACTAATTTTTCATTTTAATAAATTGTTAAAAAAAAATAGACTGAAAAGGAATAGTTCACCCATAGTAACATCATTTAAATAAAAATGTGATTTTTTTAGGCAAAAATTATCATTAATAATAATAGTGAATAAAAATATACACTCACCTTGGCATCAGTTCCCATAACTAAATCCTTCAGCTCGATGATTTTATCATTGATTGATGAGCGGTACCTCTTCTCAATGATGTTATGAGTTGTTCTTCTCTCGCCCTCCTTTGGCACTTCTGGCTGTTTAAGCATGCCTGGCACCTGCTTTATGGGCATCTTTTCTTGACCCATCATGACTGGCATAGTCGTCAAAATAGTTCCATTGCTACCAACCAAAGTCTAGAATGGAACACAGACGACATGTTAAGCGATAACGTCTAGTCCGCAAGAGAGAAAACTAAAAGCTTTAACTCTAGACCAGGTCCTTTCACACAGGCCGATAGTTTAGTAGACAAACATTTATTACTAGTGATGAGCGAGTAATCTCGGCGCTACTCGGTACTCGCACGAGTATCTCGGTACTCGGGGTGTTCGGCGAGCACCGAGTACTGCCGAGATGCTCGGACCGCTCGGTAATAAATAGCGATCTGACACATGTACACAGCTCCCTTCAGTGCACACAGTGAGCTGGCACCATACAGGGAGCAGATTCATTGTTAGGATCCCTCTGGGAGCCACAGCAAGGTGTTATATGCTGTGGCGATTTGAAAAAGCCCCCCCTCCCGCCCTTTTCCGGAATTACTCGTTTTATAACCGGAAGTCTGTGGGCGGAGCCTGTCACTCATTGACTTACATTGGGCTCGGTGCTCTGGCCGAGTACACGAGTATCTTGAGATGCTCGGCCAGAGCACCGAGAACCCGAGCATTTTAGTGCTCGCTCATCACTATTTATTACTGATCACCTACAATTCAGCAAATGCATCTTTTATGCAGCAGGTGATACATTTTGCCGGCAGCACATTGTCTGCAGCTCATCTCTGGTTACACAAGATAATCATGTGATTGTATGAGATACAATTATGGTCACACATCGCTGCGGTGACTGCTCCTTGTACTATGCTATAATGACTGGTGTCAATTCTGGGCCGACAATCTTCCCATATAAAAGGGGCCTTTATGAAGTCAGATGTGGTTGGTGTATTTTCTGCTATAGGTTTTCAACATTAAATTGTATAATTTTTTCATTTATATAAACATGATCGTAAACTCTTCTCTTTATAATTACCTCTTGTGTAAAAAGTGAACGTGATATTGAAAGGTAACCTGCCACCTCAAGAAACATGATTTACTGAAAATATAGGGTTAACCTGCATGCACACAGTGATTAAACTGTGTAGTAGACTAAAAAAGAGAATTTTGTTTACGTACCGTAAATTCTTTTTTCTTTAATCATCAATGGGAGACCCAGACAATGGGGTTTAGGGCACTGCCCTCCGGAGGTCACACTAGGTTCTACAAGTTTGTAGACACCGCCTCCTCCGCTTATAAACCCCTACCGCAGGGAACATCCTCAGTTTGGTCTACAAGCTGCGAGGAGGAAATAAACCACACCCGAAACATCGGGAAGAATGCCGTACACAAAACGGTTCAACAACCCGGCAAACACTGTCTCAACAGAGAACAGAGCAAATGCAAAAACATGCAAAGGAACAACTGGGTGGGTGCTGGGTCTCCCATTGATGATTAAAGAAAAAAGAATTTACGGTACGCAAACAAAATTCTCTTTTTTCTGGTCATCATAATGGGAGACCCAGACAATGGGGATGTCCTAAAGCAATACCCCAGGGCGGGAAGAGTTCCTCAACAAGACGGAAAACACATGGTTCCCTTTAAAGGTGGGCAACCGCCGCCTGGAGAACCCGCCTGCCCAAACTCGCATCCGCAGAGGCATGGGCATGCACCATATAGTGCTTAGAAAAAGTGTGCAGGCTGGACCAAGTGGCCGCCTGACACACCTGTAGAGCAGACGCTCTATGTCGCAAGGCCCAGGAGGCACCTACAGCTCTAGTAGAGTGTGCCTTCAAACCCACCGGGAGAGGCAAACCAGAAGACCGGTAAGCCTCCTGAATGGGAGCCTTGATCCATCTGGCCAAGGTCGACTTCGAAGCCGCGGACCCTTTACAGCGACCCATCGTGAGGACAAATAAGGAATCCGAACTCCTAAAGGAGGCGGTCCTGGACACATAAATGCGTACAGCCCTCACGAGATCCAGAGTATGGAGGTCGCGCTCAACCTGATGAACGGGAGCGGGGCAAAATGATGGGAGAACAATCTCCTGGTTTAGGTGAAACGTTGAAACCACCTTCGGCAAGAATTCTGGCCGTGGGCGCAACACCACCTTGTCTTGGTGAACCACCAGAAAGGGTGACTTGCACGAAAGTGCAGCCAATTCTGAGACCCTTCTCAGGGACGTAATTGCCACCAGAAAGACCACTTTCTGGGACAGACGAGAGAGAGAGATGTCTCTCAGTGGCTCAAACGGCGGTTTCTGCAGAGCCGCCAGGACCATGTTGAGGTCCCAAGGGTCCAGAGGTCGCCTGTAAGGCGGAACCACCCGAGCTACCCCCTGCAGAAATTGGCGGACCTTCAGCAGGAGCGCCAAGCGCCTGTCAAACAGCACTGAAAGTGCTGACACTTGACCTTTCAGAGAGCCAAGGGATAACCCCAACTCCAACCCCGACTGTAGGAAAGCCAACAATGTCGGGATGGACAATGGCCACGGTGAGCGTCCACCAGAGGCACACCAGGAGAAAAAGATTTTCCACGTTCTGTGGTATATCTTCCTGGAGACAGGCTTCCTAGCCCTATTCATAGTGGCAACCACTGTAGGAGAGAATCCTCTGGACGTCAGCAGCCAGGCCTCAAGAGCCATGCAGTCAATCTGAGGGCCCTGGAATTGAGGTGGAAGAATGGGCCTTGCGCGAGTAGATCTGCGCGTTCTGGAAGAGCCCACCGGTGTCCGCCTGACAGTTGCCACAGGTCCGGGTACCAGGACCTCCTGGGCCAATCTGGAGCCACTAGAATGGCTACTCTGCATTCCATCCTGATTTTCCACAGGACCCTGGGAATCAGAGCCAGAGGCGGGAACACATATGGCAGCTGGAAGCTGGACCAACTCAGGATCAGGGCATCCGCCCCCAGAGACTGAGGATCCCACGATCTCGCCATGTATTGGGGCACCTGATGATTCAGCCGTGAGGCCATCAGATCCACGTCCGGAGTGCCCCATCTGCCGCAGATGTCCCGGAAGACGTCTGGATGAAGAGACCACTCTCCGGCGTCCATGCCCTGTCGGCTCAGGTAGTCGGCCTCCCAGTTCTCGACCCCTGGGATGTGAACTGCGGAGATCAGGCAGCCGTTTTCCTCCACCCAGGCTAGAATGCGGTGGACTTCGGCGAGGGCCTGAGCACTTCTGGTCCCTCCCTGATGATTTATGTAGGCGACGGCCGTCGCATTGTCGGACTGCACCCGAATGGGGTGTCCTGACAGGAATTTCTGAAACGCCAGGAGCGCCAGATACACCGCCTTGATCTCCAGCACGTTGATCTGCAATGCCGACTCCGACTGAGTCCAGAGGCCTTGAGCCCTGTGGTGCAAGAACACCGCACCCCAGCCCTTCAGACTGGCGTCTGTGGTCACCACTAACCAAGACGGTTTTAGGAAGGACCGGCCTCGTCTCAGGTGACGTGGCTGGAGCCACCACTGTAGGGAGTCCCTGGTCGGTTGTGACAGTGTCACCAGCCGATTCAGCGAGATCGTCCTCTTGTCCCATCTGTGAAGAATCTCCAGCTGGAGAGGACGGAGGCGAAACTGTGCGAACGGCACCGCCTCTATCGCCGCTACCATGCGTCCCACCAGTCTCATCAATACCCGTAGGGATGAGTGTGGTGACAGGAGGACTGCTTGTACTCCTGATTGGATCGCCATCTGTTTGACTCGTGGTAGAGACACCAGGGCTGAGGCTGTGTTGAAGTCCATGCCCAGATATGTCAAAGACTGGGTCGGAACTAGCGTTGACTTCTGAATATTGAGGAGCCAACCGAACCGTTCCAGAGACCGCATGGTCACATCCAGGCTGTCTTGACAGAGGTGTTCTGATGGCGCCCTGACCAGCAGGTCGTCTAAATAGGGAATGACGGCATGTCCCTGCATGTGCAGGAGAGCCATCATGGAAGCCATCACTTTTGTGAACACCCGCGGTGCCGAGGCTAGCCCGAATGGCAGTGCCACAAATTGGAAGTGTTCTTCCCCCACTGCGAATCGCAACCAGCGCTGATGAGCCGGTGCAATGGGTACGTGAAGGTAAGCGTCTCTGATATCTATGGACGCTAGGAAGTCCCCCTGTGACACAGCTGCGATCACGGAGCGCAGTGATTCCATACGGAACTTCCGAACCAACACGTGATGGTTGAACAACTTCAGGTCCAGTACTGGGCGGAAGGATCCGTCCTTCTTCGGGACGATAAAGAGGTTGGAGTAAAAACCCCTGAACCTCTCTCCGGAAGGTACCGGGACCACCACTCCGTCTCTGCGGAGACCCTCCAACACCTGGTAAAAAGCCTGAGCTTTTTCTGGGGACGGGACCGACCGATGGAATCGGGATATCGGTTTTGACGTCAGCTCTATCCTGTACCCTCGCGAGATCACGTCTCGAACCCACTGATCTTGAACGTGAAGCAGCCACTTGTCCTGAAAGCGAGACAAGCGGCCCCCCACCTGTGGGGAGGCAGGATGAGAGAGCGAGTCATGTAGAGGAGGGTTTGGGGGTGGCAGCTGCCGCCCCCGCCGGCTTCTTTGGACGACTCTTAGAGCGCCACTGGGAAGCGGGCTTTCCCCCTCGGTCCGTGCGAGCGGACGGTGCTGATGACTGCGAGCTGGAACGAAAGGACCACTGTTTTGGGTTCCTTTTAACGGTATACCGTGGCTTAGGCTTATTCTGCGGTATCTTAGACTCAGCAGAATCCTTAATTAGCTTGTCCAGTTCGGTGCCAAAAAGCCTGTCACCAGCAAACGGAAGATTCTGCAAAATCTTCTTGGATGTGGCATCTGAGTCCCAAAGACGCAGCCACAACAACCTGCGGATCGCTATAGCATTGGCCGAAGCCACAGCTGAGCGAGTGGCAGTTTCCAGAGTCGCCGTCCTGGCGTAGTCCGCATAGGCCCTTGCCCTCTCGGTAAGTGCCAGGACCTCTGGACTGGACCTTGCCAGGTCAGTTATACCATCCAAGCAGGTAGTAATCGCTTGTAAGGTCCAGACCGTGGCAAAATTAGGGGCAAATGAAGACCCCACAGCCTCATAGGAAGACTTGGCGAGCTGCTCGACCTGTCTATCAGTAGCATCCTTCAGTGAGGAGCTATCAGAGGCAGAGAAAAGGGAGCGTGCAGCAATCCTGGTCATGGAAGCGTCCACCTTCGGGGACTGCGACCACTCCTGAAGCACCTCCTGGGGAAGGGGAAGCGATTGTCCTTGGTTTTACGGACATAACGCCGCCAGGATGTAACCTGGGAGCTCTAACCACCCTTCCAAAATTAGTGTGGTCCATGAAGGAGCCACTTGGTCTAGCCTCCGGCCGCAGCCATTGATAGACCTCCTTCGGGTGCACCGTCACCTCCTCAGGGGGTGTCACGAGACGTAAAGTCTCGTTGATAGAGGACACCAGATCCTCCACCCCGTCTGGTGGTTCAGATACAGACACAGACCCGAAATTTGAACCCCCATCATCTTCCTCACCATCAGAGGAACGCTCCTCCTCAGAGAGAGTATGGAGCTCGGGTGAATCCTCACGACGAGCCCGCTTAAGGGGTCTCGCAGCAGAAGAGGGGGACACCCGGGGGTAACTGGATGGAGTAGCTGGGCTATCCAGTCTCCTATTAAGTGCCTCCAGGGATTGCGACATGGAGGACAGCTGAGACAGCAGAGATTCATTGATCTTATTCTGAGTCTCCCATGGCCCTGAGATCACCTGAACCTCAGGGTATAGTACCGGAGCTGCCGACTCAACAGTGCCAGCCCGGGCCTCTGGGCGTCCGCAGTTATTGCAGGACCCCTCCACCAGTGTACCATTGCATGTAGCACAGGTAATGGTGGTTACTGCCGCCTTAGCAGCACACTTCCCAGCTGAGGACATCGCCACAGTAGGGGAAAATAAGCCAAATTGCCGACAACAAAACCGGGAATCCCGGTGGCTTACCGACCGCAGTAAAGCGGTATGAGGAAGCGGTGTGTGTGTGACCTCCGCGACGGTTTCCGGTCTCCCCTCTGGAGTGCAGACGCACGCTGCATAAGAATCCCAACCGGGAAGTGAGGGTAAAGATGGCCGCCGACAGTGAAACTGTGGGCGGCGCCGAAGAGACGCGGGAAACACACAACACACGCCCAGCGATGACGTCACCGCACGGGCTGCTTCCCATCCTCCAAGCATCCACAGCATGAGGGAGCCGGAGCCCGCAGCGCGGGAAAGAGTGTAAAAACATTATACACAGACTGCATGTACACCATCCACAGCATGAGGGGACAAACATCCGCAGCCTACGGCCTCAGCCCCTGTGACACACAGGGCGGTCAGCCAGGGTGACCCCAGCACAGGGTACACCCGCAGAACCGCGGACCCGAGGGTAACGCGCGGTCTGAGTGTCCTGAAACACATAAAGTGCCAGACACTACCCCCAGGCACGCAGGAGACACAGAGTGCCTCAGTGCCGGTCCGGTCTGTAAGCACCATTTAGGGAGGCCTCGGACGGGGGTGCAGCACCAGTCTGGTCTGTAAGCACCATTTAGGGAGGCCTCAGACTGGGCCGCTCAGCACCAGTCCGGAGTGTAAGCACCATTTAGGGAGGCCTCGGACTGGGCTGGCTCCAGTCCGGTCTGTAAGCACCATTTAGGGAGGCCTCGGACGGAGCGGAGCTGTGCAAGGCTCCCATCTCCCACTCTCCAGAGCCCCCCAGAGAGGGATGGAGAGGAGCGTAACAGCGTACCGGGAGAACACGAAGTGTCCAGGCTCTAGGCCCTCCGGTACCTCCACCAGCGTGTGCCACTAAGGGTGAGCGGGGAGGCTGTCACCGGTCCCGATAGGACCGTATTACCTTGTCTTCAGACGCCATCACGTAAGTAGTGAGAATGCAGTGAAGTGCAAGCAAAGCGTGATCCTCCGAGCACACTAAGTTTAAAACTGAGGATGTTCCCTGCGGTAGGGGTTTATAAGCGGAGGAGGCGGTGTCTACAAACTTGTAGTACCTAGTGTGACCTCCGGAGGGCAGTGCCCTAAACCCATTGTCTGGGTCTCCCATTATGATGACCAGAAAAACCCCATTACATAGGGCAACATCGCTGACAACTGAGGGGCATGGCCAAGTTGCGGCAACATCGCTGGTGAGTTGCCCTGTATAACATGGTGATTACAATAGCGATAGTTGCTTCAGTAACATTGCCTGGTTTCCCAACAATGTTGTGAATCAGGCGCTCTCCTGCATTGCCCGGTCTGACGCGGCAACGGCAATGTTGTCAGCAACTTCCCCCTTAGGCTCCTATGTTAAGGATCGCTGCCGGTGTTGAGTTGAACCCTGGCAGCGATAGTTGCTAGCAGGGCCGGCTCCACGTTTTTGTGGGCCCTGGGCGAAAGAGTCTCAGTGGGCCCCCTTTAAACATACGGACTGTATATTATAAAATATAAAGGCTGCAAGCCGTAACATATATATTCCCCACAAATATAATCCCTCTTGTGCTGCAACTCCCCCGTGTGCGGTGTCTCTCCCCTGTATGTCTGCCGAGCACCGTGCACACGTGATCTGCAGTCTGCAGAGCACTGTGCACATGTGATCTGCAGAGCACTGGTGCCAAAATGCATGTCGGGTGATGTGCTGACGCGTTGTATGATGGTTGGGGGCTCCTGGGCACTGTGTATTTGCCCTCTGCCCTGTGTGCAGTTCCCCTCCCCCTTCTCCCTCCTAACCTGATGCTGTGGCCAACTGTACTGAGACTGCACTGAGCCAACGGCCGATCTCTATGATCTGCAGGAGATTGAGATCAGTAACAGTCTCAGTACAGACGGTCACTGCAATCAGCATCAGGTTAGGAGGGAGAACGAGGGGGGGGGCTGCACACAGGGCAGCAGGCGGTCCCTGTCAGGGGCAAATACACAGTGCCCAGGGGCCCCCAGCCATCAGGGGGAGGAGGCAGTGTAAGGCTAAAAGCTTAGACATGTCTGCCTCAGCACACAGCATGTAACGCTGTGTGCTGCGAGGCTATTGCTCCCGATGACAATCCGATGTTTACCTTGCCATCCGCTGGCTCCATTCACAGTTTCCAGATGTGCACTTTAGGACAGCGCACAGGAAAACGCTGCAGACCGTTTCCTGTGCGCTGTCCTAAAGCGCACATCCGGAAACTTTGAATGGAGCCGGTTGGCAAGGTAAACATCGGGTTGTCAAGGGAGCAATAGCATCGTAGCGCACAGCGTTACTGGCTGCTAATGCTGTGCGCTGAGGCAGACATGTCTAAGCTTTGTGTTTGTAATTCAAATGTGACGCTAGCGTAAGTGAGGGCAGGAGACACTGTCCTGCTTCAGACAGAGTAGGTCCCCCAGACACGCAAAAGCCCCGGCACGCCGGGTGCGGACGCCGGCCCTGGTTGCTAAAAACATCGCTGATGAGTTGCTGGCGATGTCTCCTTGTCTGACAGCTCAGCAGCGATGATGGAGAGCGGCCAAAAACGTGCGAGTTGCCGGCGATGTTGCCCCATGTAACGGAGCATTAAGAGAAGTAGCGGCTGAAGAGATTAAATGAAACTATATCCTCCCTGCAGCCACTGGTCTTCCAATCATCAGGAGAAGTTAGAGTCATTGCTTACTACACATTGAGTGCAGCTCTAATCAGTCCCCAGAACTCTGATAGCCAGCTCTGCTGTGTATGTGTAGTATATGCTCTCTGCTGTATGTGCAGTGAAGGCTGTCAAAGTGCCAGTGAGTGATGACCATGAGCTCTCTGTAGTCAGCGGTAACTAACAGCTCCCTGTACCATTGACTGCAAGAGAATGATGGTGGCAGGGAAAATAAAAAAATATCATTTTCTCCCTGTAGCAACGCTTCCAGTAAACCGGCTACACAAGGTTTAATTGCGATTTACTTGAAGAATACACCCTATATCTGCAGGTAAATAGCATTTATTGAGGAAAAAAGGTTCCCTTTAATATTAGCACCAACTGGTTTGTAGGCAGATTTTCAAAACAAGAAAAAGCCTTAGGATATATTCACATGTGGCACTTTTCTCACATTAACTTAAATGGGTGAAAATGCAGCACGAAAGAATTGACTTGCTTTATCTTGTCCACAAAAATCCCAAGTCTCCAAACACGTGCGGAGGAAAGAAAAAGCAACGTGTGCATGAGATTTCAGAAAACGCATTAATTTTGCTAGTACTGTCAAACTCTGCTTATTCTACACACAAATTATGCAGTAAGAACTCCACATATGAACATACCCTTAGGTTCTCAAAAGCGGCATCAAAGAAAATCACAGACAAGTCATGAAAAACAAGACGAGGTCAGCTGTGAAAAGATACAGCTCTGGGATGACAAAAAATGACAAAATCAAATCAAACAATGCTACTTTGTTAAGGAGGCGCAGCAGAAGGGAGGTGAATACAGAAATGGTATTAAAGGGTTTTTCTGCCCAACAATCGATCTCCATCTTTCAGCAGATTAGCTAGTGACGAGCGCAGCACTGAATGATGAAATCTGCCCTCCGGATCTGTGCGTGTTACTGCAGAGATAATCTACTATGGAGAGTGACAGCCTGCGCGGCACCTTGACCTATAACATCACGATAAGCCTCAAGGCATTCCCATCAATCATTAATCCCATTCTATACAGTCCCTGGAACTGATAACCAAGGCCAACCCCCCAACGATGGGCACAATGGAGTGAGGCCGATGTGATGTGCGATACAGGAAAGGGTTAGCTCCTTAATGGTCGGTATTACAAGGTTCTAGAATGCTAATGATCCGGTTATCAGGAAACCCTCTGAGTCTAATGCCATCATACACATTACATGGTTCCGCTGATCACTCCTCGGTTTTTCACCAGTCACCAAACATTTCTGATGGCAGCTCATGGCTGGGAGAACTAATAAAAATAGGCAGTGAAAAATGAGCTATACCAACTCGACATTTCCCTGACAATCAACTGTAGACTAGTCACATCAATATCAGCAGATTCAACTGACAATCTAATGTAATTGGGGGCTTAACTCTACTGCGGAGGCTGCCTCGTCTTCAATATGACCACTGAAGGGTGTAAGAATGGGCACCAGGCACAGACACAGTATGGTCCAGGGCTTGGCAAACAATACAGCCCCTTCAATCAGCTGATTACCAGAGGGGCCGCTAGTTACCTCTAGAGATGTGCACATATAAACTATAAAAAGTAATGTATATTTACACTATTCTCCAGTATACAATGCCTCAAATGATTATCAACAATCAGATCAGATGAAAGCTAATTATAAAGCGTACAGGTACTTGCAGAGCGGTGGTCTGTAGGGGGGTGGTGAGCGTGGTGATCGCAGGGTTCTGGACGGCAGTCATGACCGGGCTTCCATCAGCTTTCAGTGCTGTCAGGACCAAGGACTCCGTCTTAATGATCTGTGGTTGTACCAGGACCTAGAAGGGGAATCCAAGGGGAAATTGGTGTCTTCTCCAACAAACAAAACAGTCCAACGGATTTACAGAAAAACACACATAATGCAATGAAAGCAAAGACAATAATCATCATAAGTATGGCCAAAGACCCAGACGGTGCCATATTTACATTAGAGATCCCCTCTGTCCTTGAGAGCAACATTCAGCTGCCACTATCCACCCTCCTCACAGTAGTGACACTTATACCCACCATTACCAGTATAATGACAGCCAGAGATCACACTGAGGCAGTAGACCAAGATCCAGGGGTTCCCACCTCCACTTGGATCCCCTCATCTATGTGTGGCTATTCACAAAGTCACCATCTGGAGACCTGCTCTTTATAGCCGATTCCTACACCTGGCGCTTATTCAGCAACCTGCAAGACAGCCAGGAACCACATACCACAAGCCTGCGAGCCACATGTTGGGGACCCCTGCTTTACATAAGGGATTGATTTCAGTTATGAAGCATTTAGTAATGGAAGCAATGCTACCATCAAAATACAGCATTAAGTCATTACTCCCACAACCGGGAAAGGACTTACCCACTTCCACCCCACCACTGATGGACACTTTAGTAGGTCCACCTTCTATTTATTACTCCTGGATTATACTGTTAAAGTGATCGGCCCTCCTCGACAAACTCCATCCACAAGTCCTATCAGGGCTTATGGACATCTCTATTAGCAAAGGTGGCGCAACACTACAAAGGCTGGGTCCTGCTCTGGCAGATATAAAGCAGCCATTAATCACATGGTTATTACATTCATTATTGCATGTAAAGATGCTGTGCACATTACAGTTCTTTAGGGATGGTGGGATCTGTATGACACGTCTAAGACGTGAACTATGAAAGGATCTTCACATCCATACCATGCTTGGAGAATACAGAAAAGCCCATTAGCAGGCTTCAATCCTCCTGTGCCTGACCTCCTCTGCTACCGAATACCTTCTTTGTTTAACTTACATTTTCTCTAAACTACACAAAAGGATTCCAGAGTAAAGCAGCGAGGAAACCTAAAGTTGTGGCCAAAAGTATTGACACCCCTTCAATTCTGTCAGATAATACTCAGTTTCTTCCTGAAAATGATTGCAATCACAAATTCTTTAGTATTATTATCTTCATTTAATTTGTCTTCAATGAAAAAACACAAAAGAGAATGAAGCATAAAGCAAAACATTGATCATTTCACACATAACTCCAAAAATGGGCCAGACAAAAGTATTGGCACCCTCAGCCTAATACTTGGTTGCACAACCTTTAGCCAAAATAACTGCGAGTCAACCGCGCTTCCGGTAACCATCAAATGTATTGCTTACAATCTCTCTGAATTTTTAGACCATCTTCTTTGGCAAACTAGCCTGCACCACGTCCGTATATTGAAGTTGCCTTCTCCAAACTGCAATTTTTAGATCTCTCCACAGGGTTCTATGGATCAGGTCTGACTCATAGCTGCCACTAAAGGCCCATTCTTTCTCTCAAACCATTTAATAAGCTTTGAATGTCTTTTTGGTCATTGTCCTTAGAAAGACCCATG